>JAQFXV010000224.1:0-28971 GCA_034694065.1 Camisia spinifer
GATTTAAACTTGAAGTTGATGCCAACTCGGCTGTTAAAGTTCTGTTTTGAATGGTTATAAAAATTTGATAAAATGCTCAGATGTTTACTTTATTGAGTCGGCAGACGCCCAACACTATGCTATACATACACTTCGAGTTGTCTCATTCACTCACTATCTTTCACTCTTGTGTTTTCTCTTAAAGGCCTAAGAGTTATTCCTATAGAAAGTCAAAACCAAATTATTCAGTAACACAACTCAAATGGCTCTAACTTTTCAATTTATTTCTTATCAATAGATTTATTCTCGAAGAGTATGTGTATTCTGTGTCTATTGGTTAACAAGATATCAATCTAGACAATGACTAAACGATCTCTTAGTAGTAATGGTGTTAAAGAGATGACTGCCATCAATTCGGTACCAATTGATCGATGCAATGAAGATAATGTTGAAGATGAAGAGGAGGCTCAGTATCTGAATAGCGATGACGAACACCTGAAGCCGATAAATGGTGAAAACAATGCTAAAAGAGAAGAGATTCGCATAACAATGAAACGGCAATCACTGATTCTGAGAAGAGGTGACACCGATCTAAGTATTGATCACAGCGGTGTTCAGCGATTCCTTCCAAAGTTCATGCACTTTGCCTTCGCTGACAGAGAAGCCGAACAATTATATCGCGAATATTATGAAAACGAAAAGCGCAGTGACTTCAAGACATTAATAGTGATTGTTTTGATAGTAAATGTGGTGCTCTTTCTATTATACTCACTCTCATATTCATCTCAACATTTACCTCAAATGGGAGTATTGTTTTTGACTTTTGCAGTAACTTTAATAGCGCTTGTTTTGTGTCTTCGCCGAAGTCGAAACGTAGTCTCTTCCAAGTTATGGACATTAATACCATTTTTAATATGGTTGGTCCAGATCGCTCATGTCTTCTGTGATCTTTGGATATTTTCTGTGCCACGATTGCCAAGTGATTCCGTTGCATGGGTTTTGTTATATACATATTCAACTTATGTCATCTTTCCATTAAGACTCAGAATTTGCTGCACTTTAGCTATCCTTATGGCTCTTATTCATTTGCTTTTTGTTGCGATTCATCATAAAAGTCAAGATATGTTTGTTAATCAGGTCAGTAGTTGTCGTTTTCAATTTTTAAACCATTCAATTACTCTACCGAACAGTGCGCTCATTCCTCTATTTATTGTAATATTAACTCTATGTTTGCATAACTTGTCTATTCATTATAATTAATAAGTATTTACCTGTTTAAGTGTATACAAAGTACTCAAAGCATGAATCAAAATCATTATATCTTCTTCCGAAATCTTCATCTCATACTTAGAATGTCTTTTGTTATTGTTTATTACGACTAAACAAAAATACACAGTGATTACCCCTATTGTACATGAGATGCATTGAATAAAATTTGTGTAATGTGTAATATTTGTCAATTTACAGTTAGCCGCAAATCTTGTTCTTTTTTTGAGTACCAATTTGTTGGGAACAATGTCTTTCTTTTTCTACGAGCGTCAGCAGAGACGAGCATTTCTCGAAACGCGTCAAAGTCTTGAAGTTAAACTAGTTTTGGAGGAGGAATCCGAAGAGCAGGTAATGAGTAATGAGTGCTCTGGCTCTCAAAATAAACCCAATTTATTTCAGCATCACTTCTTCAATGACAAAAATAACATTTTTTGTTCTTGAATAAATGTTATAAATAAGTGATAATTCAAAGAAAAGAGCTTTTAATAAATTGATCGCAGTCTTCACTACTTGTAATTAAATTGAATTATTTGTTATTTTGAAGGAACGCTTATTATTGTCAGTATTACCAAAACATGTTGCGGCAGAAATACGACAAGATTTAGGAGCTGTTGTTGAGGGACAGTTTCATAAAATATATATGAGGTTATACTCAATATTAATCATTTCAGTTCAAAAACTTATTTATTTATTTTTTTTATCTCAATATAGCCGTCATGAAAATGTGAGGTATAGTTGACAATAAACATATGATATATAAAGATTTACGTAATATATAATAAATTAAAGAATAAAACAATTTAAATTAATCGAAACTAGCATTTTATTTGCTGATATCGTTGGTTTTACGGCAATTTCATCTAACTGTCCGGCACCAGAACTTGTGAGGACATTGAACGAACTTTTTGCAAGATTTGATAAGTTAGCAGAAGTAAGACATATTTCAGTTTTTCCTATTAAGCTTAGTTTGGATGCATTTCGAAATTAATTAAAATTTTGAGCCCATTTTCTTGAGTAATAACATATTATGTAAAGTTCTAATTATAAGGAATATATAAACTGAGCTCATTTATAATTGACTTGAGTTTCACAATTCTTGGCAAACTTGAATCCTATATTGAGAGCACTTTCTTAAATGTCTAATTTATTATTTCGCAGAAATACCATCAGTTAAGGATTAAAATATTAGGAGATTGTTATTATTGCATAAGTGGTGCACCAGAAGAAAGATCGGATCACGCAGTTCTTTGTGTACATATGGGTCTATCAATGGTCGACGCCATTAGGTTTACACTATTTAACATTAAAATGTTCATCAATTCAATTATAATGAGCTTTTCTATGATAACTAAATCAATAGATCGGTTAGAGAACAAACGAAGTCAACTGTGGACATGAGAGTCGGTGAGTCGTCACAAATCTTATTTTCTCAATCAATTCTGAATAATTATGCTTGAAATAGGTGTTCATACCGGTGGTGTTCTGGCCGGTGTTCTCGGGCAGAGGCAGTGGCAGTTCGATGTTTACAGTCGTGATGTTGAGCTCGCAAATAAGATGGAGAGCAGTGGTCTACCCGGGTATGTATTACTTGTTTGGTATGATTTATGCATTGCAAACACTCTATACACTCAGTTAATGACGTTTCTCATAAATATATATTACTTCAAGTGAGTCTTAATATAGTTTAATCATTCAGATTCAGTAAAAGTTCAAGAAAAATGCAAATAAACTTCATCTAAAACTAAGCCATCCTTTTATGAGAGTTAGTATTATTGTGTTATGAAATACACTCTTTATCACATTTGGACCAAAGTTTTGGTGAGGCTTAGAATATAAAAAGAAAGCATAGAATTCTTATTAGATTTGTAGGCATGAAATACTGCTTCGACCTAAAAAAGTCAAATCTAGAAAAATCTGCTGATAAATTACAAAAACTTTGTGGTCATGTTTTTATATGACTTCAAACAATAAAAAGAAAATATGAATAATTTTAAAATATTTTTATATAAAAACTGTAATACATCCTAATATAGATGCTTTTGTTCTACTATTATATGAAAAAGTCTTTTCACTAAATCTCACCATTTGTGTGAAAACTTAAAAAGGAAACATATTTAGAAAGAAAAATCAATTTATGGCTTGAATTAAATGGAATCAAAACCATTACAAAAGAGAACAATTGCTATTTGAGAGAAATGTTTGAATATATCAATATTTTTTAGTAAGTTTTTTGAGCTACTTATTCTTCATGAAGTGTTCACAAGTAATAGAACTGTTAAATAAGATGATCAATTAGTTGGTGGATTACTGTGTATTTTGTTCGAAAACTAGTATTAAATGCTATTTAACTTCTAGTGATTTGATTCTGATTCCTCTTTCGCTTCAACACTTTTATAGGAGAGTTCATATTTCTGAGAAGACACTCAGTTTTCTAAACGGAGAGTTCGAAGTTGTGGACGGAGACGGAGCTTCACGAGAGGAAGCAATCAGATTAGCAGCAATCAAAACATATTTCATCGTTCGTGTTCTCAAACCTGTAAGTCTTTTTCAAATCGAAATTCAAATCGAAATTCTAATTCACTGCAAACAAGTGATGGCATAAATCATAATGAATAGGAAATCTCTATTGATTTAGAGCTTTATTTTCATTGAACAGCGTTTTGAGTTAAGGGATTGAAATCCATTCTCTACTGATTTATACTTTCAATTTAAAAATTGCGATTACTTTATATAACTAGTGTCTCACGTCATACACAGCTTAACAAACATTAAGACATCATATTAAGTAACATATAATTAAGATAAACATCATAATGATTTTAATGAATATTTCTAATCCTATAACTTGATTCACTTCAAACTTAATTTAAACAAATTTAGATTATACTCACCTATCCGTTGCACTACTCATAATTGCATTCAAGAATATTAGATAAAATCCATATTATATTTGTGAATATAATTATACTTTCAGATGTGATGCAAATAGTTTTACTGCAACTCTATTCAATTCTGTATGTTTTTATATGAATTTCATGTTTCTATAATTCAATTTCATGCAAAGTCGCCAAAAAAGAATAGAATTATCGATTATGTTTGCGAAGAATTCAGCTCTGAATTCGCACTGAAACAGAATGAAATCTAAATTTTAGTTAATCTTAAAACCATTGCAAATTCAGAGCGTGAATGTATAGCTGTTATCCTTCAGTGAATTCAAGGATTGTTAATGTTTTAGTAGAATTTTATAGCAATAAAATGGTATGAATAACAAAATCGATTCTAATTTTATAATTCAAAATTTGAAAAATAAGTTGAACGTTGAATAAAATAAAGAAGTGAGTAATGGGGTATTGAAATAATGAGCATATTTTGAATTTTGAACAGTATCCCGAGGGGACACTTGATATGATGCAGACAAATGAAAATTTAGAGGAAATTCCACAAGAGGTTTGATTAACAAAACTAAACACTTTAGTTTAGAATAATATACATTGATTTTGTACACCAGTCAACTCGATTGCAACAACAGTCCGAAAGCTTTATCAGTGCTTATGGAGATGCCAAAGACCCAGAAGAATATAAAAGGCGTTTACATCAAGAACTTTTAAGCAGAGATAGCGAAAAGAATGTCAGTGAACACACACAATGGTTTACTCTCAGTTTCAAGGATAAGAATTTTGAACACCAATATCTCTATAGTCGTGATATCACAAGTTGTGTATCACTACTCGGTCTACCGTTGACTTTGTTATGCTATTTGATTGCATACTTACTTATTGGTCTTCCGTAAGTGTCATTATATAACTCGTATTTTCGACTTCATTACTCTCAACTTTGAACTGTGTTTACTTTTTGTTCCCAATGTCCTTAATTTTGATTAAGATTCTCCTATCCTTTAAATCCTTTTATAGTACTAAATACTTGTACTTGTATTACCTCTTTCTTAATGAACAGTGAAGTTCTACACTAGTAATGATATAATGATTATAATAAGATATAACATATTGTATGAACATATCATATCTCTTCTATATATTAGGAGATTAGCGACTTATTTGGTGTTATTCTTATGCGTTACACTACTGATAGCGAAAGCTGTTGTATGCACTGCTCCTATTATATGCAATGTAAGCCTTATCCAGTTATCAGTTTACTTCTTATACATAGTGTAGTAACTTATAGATTCTCATGTTGGCCAATGGATTGACCAATTTTACACATTAATTAAGCCGAAGTGTTCCAGTTATTTAGCTTATATTCCATTTTCTATTTAGTCATTCCCAAAGCCTATCGCAACGCTATCACATGCAGTACAAGAGAAAGCTTGGATAAGATTAGTTATAGCCGGCAGTATGATTGCTGTTTGGATAACAGCTCACATTCTCACAAATGTAAGTCTTATGTTATGTAATTATTAACTGCCGTCAAATCTTTTATAGGTTATGCTTTTATTAGCCATTTCTATATTTGAGTTGAGAACAAGTTAACGCTTTACTAATCATTGTATTTGACTATTTGAGGTGCTCTGCGAAGAGAAATCTGTTCTGCACCACACCATTAATGCATCGATTGGTAATCCTCGATGGCCTTTACAACCATTGGAAACTATGAAATATAATGATGACTATTGCCATTTGCCTCAATACTTAGACTATTTCAGTATTTTAGGCCAATTAGGTGTTACTGCTCTCACAAGAATCAGTTATTTGATCAAAATGATCATTATTGCCGGTCTAGTCATTGCGCAGTGCTCTCTAAATCTCATTCAATTAGATCAATCTTTTCAATTGTATGACCAAAGAACATATGGTTATAACCAATACTTCTTAGGACATGATATCTATCTATCTATTATTATCGCCACAATAGCTATCGCTTTATTTATTATAAATAGACAGGTAATCAAAACAATCACACAATTCGTTCAAAATCTTAATTTAATCAATTGTTTTTAAGTTTGAATTTATGTCAAGACGAGTGTTTCTTTGGCAAAAAGATGTCGACGAACAGAAAGAAAAAGTGGCTGATATGAGACGCAAGAATGAGGCGCTCGTCTATAATATACTGCCTCCTCATGTGGCCATTCATTTTCTCGGCAAACCTAAAAATGATGAGGTTTTCATTTCTATTGCCTATTAAATAGTTGTATACTTTTGACAAAATGACTCATTTGAATGATAAACTTATATAATTGCGACGTTCAATCATTAAAACAGGAACTTTACAGTAAAAGTTACGAAGCCGTTGGCGTACTGTTCGCCGCAATGCCTAATTTTGCCGATTTTTATACTGAAGAGTCTGTTAATAATCAAGGCCTCGAGTGTTTGCGCTTTTTAAATGAAGTAATTTCTGATTACGACGCACTTCTAGGACAGCCACGTTTTGCTAATATTATTAAAATAAAAACAATTGGAGCCACTTATATGGCCGCGAGTGGTCTCAATTGTGATGAGTCATTACGACCCGACGCCACCAATAAGGAAAAGTGGTCTCATTTGGCACAACTCACTGAATTCGCATTGACTTTAAAAGACACGCTTAATGTTATTAATAAAGAGAGTTTTAATAATTTTGTATTAAGAATGGGTAAAAAAATCTATTCTTTCCTGCGCTTTATGTTTCTTTAGTTGAGAGACGAGTTATTCATTTTATTCATTGCCTTTATTAATGATATCCAATAGAGATTGTTATTTCTTAATATATGATAGGTATAAATCACGGCCCAATCACTGCTGGGGTTATCGGAGTCCGAAAACCACATTATGACATGTGAGCGCACACTAACTTATGTCATAACTAATGATCATAATTGGTAACCATTAATGTTTTTATGTGATCTTTTTGATCAGGTGGGGAAACACTGTTAACGTGGCCTCAAGAATGGAAAGCACAGGAAAAGCCGGTTGTATTCAAGTAGGTTTTCATAAGTTATTATTATATAATTCGATTCTTAACATTCCAATTATATAATCATCTTTAGGTCGTTGAAGAGACAGCACATATACTCGAAGAGTTTGGTTTCACTTTCGAACAAAGAGGTTTAGTTACTGTCAAAGGAAAGGGACAGTTGAGAACTTTTTACTTAAAACCACCTGAGAGTAAAAGTAATACAAATTAATAAATTCATGTCATTTTATGGACTTCAGAGAGCTCTTTATTTATATTTTTCGTCTTTCATCATATTTATAAGTTATATAAAGTCAGTCCTATTCTAAAAACGAACTAAAAGTTTCTCATAAATGATCTCTTGTTATATTTGTTATAATTTACAAAAGTATAGTATGAATGCATAATAATATTATGTAACAAATTAGGCATAATTTCATAAAAAAATGTTCCAAATATATGACTTAGAATTCCCGTTGGGATGAGTTATTGCGTTAATTTTAATCTGCATTTTTCCTGCCAAACACACATTATATCCATTGTTTATGTGATTTCATGTGTATCGTAATATTTTCTTGCATTCACTTTCAGAGCACAATATCATACATACACTAATAATAAAGTATTTCAATTCAATTATTAGATAACTTTATTTAATGTTAAAACTGTTGTTATTTAAGAGAATTTGATGAAATCAATTGTTAAGGTAACCATTTAATAGGTTTTCAAATTTAATAAATTCTACAATTTGTCAAAAATGTTTTTGATTATTTCATTTATTTATTGCTCGAGACATCAAAAATATTTGATCATTCAAAGAAAGTCATGCAATTATGTTCAGAATATTTTATCAAAAATTAATAATTCGAGTTATATTGAAAACTAATAATTATTATCATTCGAACTAATAGTTTACTTTTAATTATAAAACTATCAATGCTTTTAGTAATTAATTATTGGAATTCATAAAACTTCATTTGATGTAAAGCTCTGATAGATCTCAAACATAACTTTTGATTACTTTCAATGGATGTTCTTATGCTTTGAAACAATGTTGTCAAATATAATGTACTTATCATTATATATCAATACTTGTCACAAAAAGGTCACTAATTAAATTTTTGATGTGTTTTTTGAAGAATGTCTTAACCAACATAAAAAGCCTCCCCATGTTGGTTAACTCACTCTTCGAAATTAATATACAAAATTCATTAGTGAACTTTTTTGCGATAAATACATGTTCAGTACATTGAGTACATTGTGGGCTAACGTTCACTCCCATTGAGCAAAACAGTCTCAAACATTTTGCCATCAAAATGTCAAGTTATATCAAATTGAAATTTATTTCAGTCATAAGCTCTAGAAACATATGAACTGAAGAGGTCTCACAACTTGAAAGTTATAAACAAAATACACTTTATCTTCAGAATTATTTTTAATCACCAGAATAATACTTTTTATGTAGAGATAACTATTTTTTATACTCTAAGTAAAAGATTTAGGAGCTATTGTTATGCTTTGTGAACCAAATCAATTCTTCGGATATCAATAGAATTAATTCTAATTAAATTTTTTGAGATCTTCTTTCAATTTCAATGACAACTCATTTTCTCAAAGAATACACAAATCTTTTATGAACTTTAAATAGAAACGCAGATTGAATTTTCTTTTTGAGACGTCTTAAGAATATGAAAATATGTTCAAGAATTCGAATTTTATTCAAAGACTTATTCGAAATCCCTTCAAGATCTAAAACTGAATTCATTCAAATTTGGCTACATTTTTGTGTCAATACATAAAAAGAACTATAATTCTTGATTTATTGGAAAATTTTAATTTCGGTCAAATTATTTACAACTCATAATTTTTCTTCACTACAAATCACTGGTACGGTTCAGATAACGATACAATAGCTGTAAAATAACTGTTGACTATATTTTAAGATTAAGACTTTAACGAAAAAAAATTCACTCAAGCTTTGAGTTCATTATGTTCTTATCAATTATTACGAACAAATGTAAGCAATACAGCCTTATCCTTACGGTAAACATTTCAATAGAAATCAACTATTTTTTAAAGTTCAAAATTAATTTGTTTGAAGAAATGGTTTCTATAGAAAGAAATGAATTTTAGTATCATTTGTATAATGCAACACCAGATCAATTACCATAAGCTTTAAGACCTATATTAGATTTGCAACTCTAAAGATTATTTTATGTATTTTTCTTCAATATATTTATTGCACGTTATCTAAACCTTATACTAAATTATTAATTACACGATTTCAGAGAATATTCATAGAAGTCTAGAGTTTGCGCTTTTCCAATATTTTTGCAGAGAATTATTTTTTTAAGTTTCAAATTACCTATAACTTCAAGTGTACTACAAGAACAAGAACGAAATAATGACTCAATACTATCTAACTTTAGAACAAAACACTAGTACAGAACAAACTTTAGAACAACTTTTAAATCACGAATCTCAACAACATTTTTTCTATGCATTATTTGATAGTATAGCAAATTGATACTTTCATAATATTATGTTTATAATTCTTATTTATATGTTGTTTCTGGAATAAAATGCAATTTTTAAAAAATAATAAATTCAAAGATTTTCAACAACAAAAGAATTTCCCAAATTATCAATTGTGCAATTCATGGATAACTCAATAAAAACAATTATTTTCAGGTTTATTAAATCATAATCATCATAAGTTTGTTATTTATTATTTGAAAATAATTGTTTCATTTTATTTATTTATGGAACAAACAATGAAATATCAATTTTTCTGAAAGTTGAGACTTTCGAGTCATCTCTCAATTTGAGAGAAAGTGATAAGAGTAAAGTCTTCTCGTTTTGTTCTTGTCTTTAGAAAAAAATCTGATCAAAAGAATATGAAAATTGTTGTATAGATTACTTAAGAACTAGAAAACAAAAACTTTCCATTACTTTTATTAACTCTATTTTATGATATATTTTTGTTGAATGAACTGGAAATTGTGAATTGAGTTGATTTATATGATAGAAAGTTCAACAATGAAATGGTTAAAACAGTTACAAAACAATAGCAGTTTTTGCTGTCAACTGATTATGCGATTGAAAACGTTTATCAGATATATTAATAAATATTTGTATCGTTATAAACATTTGGATAACTTTTATTTTAGTAATTTATTGCATATAATTTAGAAAAGGTTTCGAATCCAAGTCTTATAAGTTTTCTTTATTATCTCAAAAATCATTTCTAAAACCAAATAAATATATAAAATTTCGAATTATAACTCAATTAATAATGCGAAGTATAATAAGATTGATATTTATTAATGAGAATTAATGTTTCGTTAATTAGCAATAATTTTTCATCGATTAATAAATTGAATTAATTGAAAACGGGATTAAAAATTTGAAGACAGAAAAGATGAATGATTTAACCAAAAGTTGATATAATAATAAGTTATATGAAAGTGAGTAAAGATTTAAGGTTTTCTCATAGCGAGCATTGTATTGATTTCCCAAACAATACTTCTTAAATGATCGATAATTTCTTTGATTTGTCTATTTTTGAGTTGTAACAAATCGACTAATTCTTGATGTTCTTTATCTAACTGTTTATTAACTTTATTATTACTGAATTTCTTGTCATCAAATTTAGTAAACTCTTCGTCTTTCATAGGAATAAGTGATTCAATAGTAATGTAATCAAAATGACTGCAACACTCATTACATCTTTCGTACAATTTTCTCAATCGTTTAAAATTAAATTCAATTGTTTTGAGCAATTCTTTTGCTTTTAGTTTTTTTTCTTCCTGAGCAGTGATTGCCTGTTGAGTACCATTTGGTGGAGACATAACTCGAAGCGATTGAAACAATTCAGACGTTTTGCCGACTATTTCTTGAACGGTTTCGTGTCCGATACGACACAAATGCGCTGTATTTAGATCTTTACCACTCATTAATGATTGTATTGATTGTACTGATGGTTGTTGTGATACTTGTTGTGTTTGGGATAACATTGCATTATTCGATGAATTGTTCACTGAATCCATTTGTGATCCAATGTTTTGATTAATATTTGTTGACATTTGTTGTGAACCACTTGTCATATGTGACACATTCATCATATTTGTATTCATTTCAATTATAAATTATTTTTAATTTCAATTTCTGTCCAAATTAGGGAACAAATGATTTAATGTTTGGAAACAAAACCAATCATAAAGTATAAAATCAAACATTTAATTCCCCTCAAAGTTATTACAATCAGAAAATAGTTTTTTTAATTAGACGTTATTTACTTACAGATATATTTATGGGATTAAATGGGATTTTACTTAAACTTCATGTGATTTAGAACTTGAATAAGGGTTAAAATCCTTTCGTTCAATACATTTACAAAATACATAACATTACGCATGACTTAATGAACCGGACTTTCAATGCAGACGTAATTCAAAGATAAGCCCAAAACGCATGGATTCGTCATTGAATGCATGATAACAATTGGCGCTAATTATAAGTCGCAAACTTTCTCTTTAAAAGTTTATTTAAAGCATAGTTTAGAAAAAAGTGCGTTTTATTAAAATATTAATATTTTGGTTAACTTTTAGATTATATTTTGCTTAAAATACTAATAAATATTAAAATTAAAACAATTTAAACTGTGATTCAAATAATTTCAATAGTAATTAATATAATAAAAAGTGAATCGAAAGGAAAATATGGATAAAAGTGAAAACGATTCAATTGGGTATTCATTTAATTATTAAATTTATATTATTATTAATATATGTGATTAGAAATAGATTATTAACTATTTTTATTGCAAACGATTTATAAATAGACAAATGTTTGTTACAAATGCAAAATTGACCAAAAAATGAATATTAATTAATGTTTTGATTGTAAATAATGAATAATTAATTGAATGAATAATACATTTTCTTCAATAGTTGTCTTAATGAATATGAATCGAGTGATGACTGCAATAATTCAGTTGAAAATGTTTCAAGTTCTATGACATTTGAAAATGATTTATCACAAATTGGATCGAATTCTTTGCTTGAAAATAGTTTTGGCAATATTTCGAACAATTATAATAATAACGATTCATTCAACACAAAGAATGTTATAATTTATGAATCTTTTATTGAAGAGTCAAATAATGATGACTCTTATGATTATATCGATAACAACAGCAATAAAAATACTAATTATAATATCGATCAATGCATTCATTTAGATATTAATCAATACGAACACAAAATCAGAAGACTTTCTGCCGAAAACGAGACACTAAATGATCAATTGATTCGATTAGAAGAACAAATCATTGATTTAATTAATGATAAACAAAATCTTAATAAAAGTCTTAAATCACAGAAAGAATACAATAAGAATAAAATTGAAGAATTGACACAAAATTTGCAATCTTTAGAAAAGAGTAATATTAAACTCGAAGAAAAGTTGAACCAAAAAAACAAAGAAAAAGCAAAACTTGAACTGCGTTTAGAAGAAATTGAAGATAAGGTAAGTTATCATAACTTTTTTTAACTGAGTAATAAAATTATAGAATTTTATTCGATTTATGAGGAAAGTCGTGAAAATGTTTTGTTGACTAAATTATCAATTGATTGACATTAAAAAATTTTCCTATTTTTCTCTCATGTCTAGAAAAAGTTTTAATTAACTGAAAATTATTTTTACTGATAGTGAATAAACAGGATTGTTATTGAAAAGTGATTTAAATGACTATTTAATGATTAAATCATTGTTGATAAGTAATAAAATTTAACTGAAAACTGGTGTTCAGCCAAACTTTTTGCAAATAAAACTAGGAATGAGTTTATTTTAATATTTATAGAGTGTCTGAAGTAATAAACTGATTAAATTCAATGAAAATAATGTAATTCAAGGTAATTTCCTTCACATCCATTTATTACATTATTGCTCTCTTATTTAGTGGTTATTTATTTATTTATTTATAGAATATTAAACTTGATTTGTTTTATTGTCTATTTATTTTGTTTGATTAGCTTTTGTTATCATTTCAGTTATTGTACTCAGAATTTCAATTATCAGAAGCTCTAAAGAATGAGACAGAACTGAGAATGTCGTACAAACTAACAAAAGACGCACTCAGTGTTGAAGAATGTGATAAATATGAGGCAATTCATCAATTGCATGATCAGTATTTACAGTGCGCTTCGCATGAAAATGAAATAATTAGACTTAAAGAACAAGTGGATGTACTTAAAAAGGAAGTCATTGATAAAGACAATGAGCTTTGGTTTTTGAGGTCTCAGTTTATTATTTTATTATAATTGTGATTATGTTTACTCGAACTTATTATAGTCTTTAGTAAAACTTTGTAATTAAGTAATGCCTGAGTAATGCTATTTAATAGTAATCACTTTATTATAATAATGGCTATATAGCAAAGTTGTTGAACCACTTGATTATGCTGTACAGCCTCTACACCACGTAGAATACAGTTAGCTTTTATGCTATTAATGCAAACTAGCGAATAATTTTCCATCAAATGTTCAGACCAAAGGCCGGGACTTTCCCAATCAGGAGATGAGGGACGGGATTATCCTTACTTTTCGACTTGTTTATCAAGCTTTGGAAAATACAATCTTTATAGTTTTGACTTTCTTTGTAAACATTAATTTATTCCATTAAAACCCTGAATTACAATAATTTGTCTCACACTTGAATACTAACATTGAAAGAGTGCATATCATTCGAAAAGCATTTTAATTTTTCACACATTGAGACAAACTCTATATTAGCATTTAATGTGTTTGATAGTAAACCTTTTGGAAATGGTTTTCAGTGATGTTTGTTATGTTAATAATTTGATTAAAAGTAAACGTGGAAGTGGTTTAGGTTATAGACATCTATATATTTTACCGCCTATTTTCGAGACACAACTTGACTCTTATCTAAGGTCTGAATTTTATTTTTAAATTTCTCAGTTCTGCAACTTTTCACTCATTGTTTATTATTTGAGGTTTAAAGCAATAAAGCTTTGCTTTCATCGCTTTCTTCAATTGAGTCTAAAATTTTGTACTTCTGTTTATTTATTTGAATAATTTGTTTCCTTTTTGTGTAATTATTTGCATTTATTACAAATGACTCAAAATATTTAAAGCTTAATTGTTTCTAAATTTATACTCAGAACTGGAGATCGATCTTCTATTGGTCATGATATTAGTTTGGATGTAAAGACTTCATCAAATGAAAGCTCTCCTCTCAATAATAAGTTAAAGCATTCAAATAGTGGCAAATCTTCTATATTTAGCGATAAAGTAAGTTATATAAACTCTTTCATTCAATTTGTGTCTTATGTGATGAGTGTCTCAACTTATTACAACTTTTCTCAATTTATAGTCGAAAATGGATGACTTGTATGAAAAGTTATCAGATGTTAAGGATAAAGAATTCCTCAGTTGTGAAGTAAGTCATTCATTCATTATAACCAATCAGTGCTAATCATTATTATTTTATCATAACTTATAAATTATAATCACTTTTGATTTACAATATATTTATTTGAATGATATTCAAAGCAATTCTTTCTAAACTAATAATATTAGAATTTCTTACTATTAATAATATTTTATAGTCTTTCACCATTTGATTGTATATTTCTTTGAGAAATTCGATATAATTAAAGCCATAAACACTTTTCAAAATTAAAAAGTGTTATTTTGAAACTAAATCCACAAATAGAATAATCAAATAAAAAGCATTAATTAAAATGCATAACAAACTAATAACTTTGTTCTCAACTTTAGGTTAAAACTAAAGTAAACGATAGTGAAAATGTTGAGGTCTTGGATGAAGAAATCAAAGCAACCAATTCTTCGTTGGCGTCCAATTTGTTTCCATCTCTTCCTGATGTTATACTTAGAAAACTTCAACTTCTTCGTGAAAGTTGTTGCAGGTATGGGTTCATCATTTTCCTCAATTTAAATTCATTTGACATTTAATAACTCAGTTTTATAAAAAAGTTGAGTAAAACTGTATAAATTACTACTCTATTCATCAACACTTTAAGTTTATATCATTAATCATGTCCTGTCAATCTTTTTCCTGTGAAGCATATAATGCTTTCATTATAATAAATAAGATTAGGATTTATTTGCAAATATTTGTCTTTTCCATTCAACAAAATGTTTCAAATTCCTCAATTTTCATAAAACCGATACATTTTCTAAATTCCAAAACTATTATTTAATGATAATCAATATATAGTGAAATTCAATTAAAATTATTACCCAAATGAAAGTAAAGATTAGAGAGAATTACATTTTCAATCAAATTTTCATTGAAAAGTCAAACATTAGTTTATTTTAAAGTTCATCTCAATTAAATACTATATATTCTAGTTTTTATTCATTGCAATAATTTCATAATTTGGACTCAAATATTTCGATAGTCTAATCATTAAAAAATGAATGCATAAAAATCCTATGACTATAAAAATGTTTTACAAATCCCTCGATTCTAGTATAGGAAGGAATAGACTTTAGTATTTGATATTAACTGTATTGTAATTTGGTTGATATCTCGGAATAATATGAAATATTTATAGTTTTATCAGCTCTACTAATATAATATATTGTATAACAGAGATTAACTCTCATTAACGAAGTTCCTTATTATTAGTATTCAGTTCAGTATTGAATTATGAGTTGCAATGAATAAGTATTCTCTCTATGATTTAGTTAAAACAGTTGTCGCCTCAAAAAATCAAAGGTTTTATAATCACTTACAAATCAAAGGATTATAGTTTTACTTTGAATTTAATCTATAAATTTATTTCTAGTATCGAAACATTGACTGAACAAGAGATAGAGTCAAAGTTTACGACATTGTCTTTGGCTTTCAAGACAGATAAGTTTACTTTAGAACAAAGACTTAGTCTACAAAAACATCAGAGAGATGTTGCAGAACAGGACGCACTCAACGAATTACAATCACTTCGCGATTCTATTTCTAGTTTACAAGAAATGATCTTCTCTTCAGACATAACAACAATTAAATCTGAGATCAATGATTTGCTCAATAAGATTGAAAGTCAGGTTGAAGTTATCGGTCAAACGAATGCCAAAATATCATCGCGTTCTGAACTTTACGGGGCTGTTAAACAAGAGGAAAGAGTGAGCTCTGCTTTCGATGTGATTCTAATACATACAGAAAACTTGAAGCGATCGAAAGAAAAATATGAGAAAGAGTTGGAAGAAACAAAAAAGTTGCTCAATGGTTGTGGTGATAAGAAAACTGAGTGTGAAAGCGATTCAGACAATGAACCGCATCCTATGAGACGATCCGTTAGATCTATTTCAACGACAGTAATCCCTAAAATGGTAAGTCATTTACGTTTTACTTTTAAAATTACAATTCAATTAATCAAATTAGTGCTTCATATTAATCGTCATTAGAATTAGATTATTAGCTAATAATTTGGTGAATCGGAAAAAATTTAATGATTGGTTTGTGGTTTGATCTGCTCTTAGAATTTCTGAATAATTTGCATGAATTTAGAGCTTTTACTCTTGGAATACAAGATATCTCTAGTGTTTGCAAACATAGAATCTCTATTTCCAGCTATTTATAAGTTACACAATTGTTTAGATGTAGAATAAATTTGTTTTTCAGAATTTGATACGATTTAGAAGAGCGAGTGTTTCTTCAATTGAAATTTTGCCGGTAAGACATTCAAAGCTCTCAATACATGAATACAAACCATTGATTCATTCAAATTATTGCTTCAAAATTGCTTCAATCAATTTTCAAACTTGATTTCTGATAAATAAAAATAATTATCAGAAAAGGAATTTTGTCTCAATTCATTTGAAGCAAAAGTTTATTAGAATATAATTAAGTTCATGAAAGTATTTTCCGTTTCCATTGTTTGCCTATTTATTTGTATAAATATTACTCATACACGAAAATACCATTCAATCCTTGGAAAATACTTCAAACTAATAAACATATAATCCTTGATTTTATTTTCCTTAACTTATAATCTTTGTGTTTAAGGAAGTTTATGTTCAAAAAACAAATCTTTTGTATTGATTTATTTATAACTCATATGAAACCACTGGAAAAATAAGTTTAATCCAAACCTTTGAATAATATAATTAGATTAGAATTAACTAATATTTACTGGAATTGATAATATTTCAGAACAATGACACCAATCGAAGATCAATTCAGAACACATATAATGTTAACCCGCGTTACGTCTCATCGAATTCTTCTAATAATAGCAACCGTTCGAGACGTCGTTCAATGCCTGCCTCTCCGGCACTCTTCAGACCTAGATTTGGAAGTGATGTTGAAATGTCATCACAACTAGAGATTACTACAGAAGAAAAAGGAGGTTCAGAATCAGATTATGCCTCATCTGTAGCTAATCAAGAATCAGATGATGAACAGACTTCTCATAATTCTTCATTACAGAGAAAGATCTCTGAAGACGACTTCAACAATGCATTCAATTCATCATTGATTGTTTCCGAGCCTTCAAAACTTATGAACAGCAGTGTTGAAAGCGAAACATTTAGTCATTCAGTTAGTCATCAAAATAGTATCGATAATTCATGTGATGAGGAATACAATGAAAACACTAACTCTAAACTTGATTCAAATAAGTTTGAAAGCCATACAACTATCGCTCATCTCATCGAATACAGACATTTAGCGAATCTGTGAGTTTATTATTAATAATCTATCCATTTATTCACTTGTTTGAAATTTATTTCAACTCAATTATAAGTTTATATTTTATATTTTTTAGGTTTAATTTTTGCTTTAATGGAAGACTAAGTAATTATGTGAAAGGCATTGTTGAAGAATTAAGATTTATGTTTGCAATAATTCTATTGATAATAGCAGTGATTATAGTTATGTGGTCTTTGTTGCCGACAAACCTTCCCTGTGAGTGTCATTGCTATTATTCCTTTCAAGAAATTATTGATCGAATTTTAATGCCTTATCTCTCAAAAGAAAAAGTTAGTCGAACGCAATGATCACACCTTTTATTATTTTAATTAACTTTTTATTCATTTTTTTGCCTATTTATTATTTTTATTCAACTGTTGTTTTTCAAATATTTTATAAATTGTTACTCTATTATTGTATGTATTTATCATTTTTAAATATTAAAAGTCATTCAAATTATATAAATATTGTATTTAATAATTCAATTAAAATTTCATTAATTCCAAGGATTTTTCGAATCATTGGATTGAATAATAACGGAATAATCAATAGGTTTGGTTTTGGTTCAAAACAATCAACATTTTCAGTTCAAATTTTGACATAATTAGAGAATTATCGACTATTGTTCAATATTCTCAGAATTATAAACTGGTTTATGGTCTTTAATTCAGATGTGTTTTTCTATTCAATTTTCAAATTATTATTCTTTCAAATGTAAAAAAGTGAAATACAGATTAGTTCACGATTATGTCCCCGTATTTCAGTTTCTTTTCATTCTGTAATTAAATATTCCTATATTCAAAAATTGATTATTATTTTCATAAGAATTAGTATTAAACTGAGAAAATGTTCAAAATAATGAACTCTGCGTTTGTGGTGTGAAAGGAATAAATGGTATTTAAATAATCAAAACATTAAAATTTTTATTAAAATATCTAAAACTTTTAGACTTTAGTTTAACATTAAGTTCTCGTCAATTAAATTACATAAAAAAATAAGAAATAATAACATGAAAATACAAATTTTCTCTCAGATTATGATAATATTATTGATCAATCTTTAATAGATTCTTATATTTTCAATGATTTAAATTTAAGAGAAAACACATGTTTTAAATGTAAACATTGAGAACACAATTGAAAGAGTGATCGACACGACAAAAGCGTCATATTTTGACAATAATTGTATAGTTTTCTGAAAATGTTTATAAGTTATTCCACTTCACTATCATATCATTGCCTCCAATCATATCCTTAGCTATAGTTTTGACAAATCTTTATTTGCTTGTTATATATTTTAAAACAATAATTAATATAATTAACGAATTGATATTTATTTACGATATAAATGGTGTTTATTATTAATTATTAATTAATTAAATCGAAAGATAATGGGAAGAAAGAAACGATTAAAGAAAGAATTGATAGAAGACGAGGAAAAAGCGGTCAATAAATATAAATGCAGTGAATGTGAAAATTCATTTAATAATGAAAAAGAAGCGGATAATCATATATTGAAAGAACATTACGGACTGGTTTGCTATTTATTTAATTTTTATATTCATTTAATTAAAACTTATTTCAATTTTAGGCCCGAATTAATGATGAAAATAAGACTCCATTTACTGAAAGTGAAGTCATTAAAGCATTGATTAGAGCACAAAAAGTGATAAAAGTATTAAAATGTAAAAATATTGGATGTAATAAAACATTTAAAAGTGGTTTAGGTTTGAAAATGCATTTAGACTTATGTGGAAAAAATGTAATTATTTATCAATATATATATCATATTGTTTTATATCACTCTTCACAACATCAGGATTTCAATTCAAATTTTATTCGATTTACAGGAAAACGAATTATTAAAAAATTGTGAAATTTGTGGAAAACAGTTGAAAATAACATCGATTTCAACACATATGAAAATACATGTCGAAGAAAATAGAAAATCACTTAATAAGGATTCAAATGATCTTTCGATTGATAGCAGGCCTGAAAAAAGATCTATGAAAAGAGCATCTGCTATAAGGTCTGAATTTATATTACACTTATTTTATTAAATATTCACACATTTGATAAAAAAATATAAGAATCTAATTTTGATTTTGAATAAAACAAACATTTTCAGGGCTTCAAAATCAATAAAGAAGAGTACAAAAGGAGAACTCATTATAAGTGGAAATGTAAGCGATAGTGAAATACGTTCTGATTCTGACACTGAATTCGAACCAAAACTTTCAAAAAGCAATTCAACGACAGTTATCACTGAAATAAGTTTAGAACAAAGGCTTAAAAAAGTGATAGAAATTTGGAAAGAGTTTATGACTTCTTCTAAAGATTATTTAAGACCTCTTCCTAAGGATCACAATTGGAATAATGAAGTTTTGCTCAATGGAAAAGTCATTTGTCCTCTAGAAGTACAATATTTCTTATTGAATACTAATTAATAATTCAGTAAAAAACTAAACTTTAATTTTCAAAAAGGGCTGTAATCAAGGATTCTCTTCAAAACCCGGTTTAGAATATCATTACAAAAGATGTGGACTTAATTTCAAGTTTTCCTGGCGTTGCAAACTCTGTGAATTTGAGGCTCAAAGAGGTAATAAACTTATTGTTTACCATCTTTGGGAATCACATCAGGTCTGTCACACATTCAAATACAGTATTGCTTTTGTATATTTGTGTTTTAATTGATTTATTTGAAAATTAATTAGGAATCACTGCCATCACTACCATTAGAATTGTCGGAAACACTTTTTGGAAAAGACAAATGTTTGCCACAAATTAAAAGTACAGCCAAGAAAAAACTCAATTTAATCGCAACTGTTAATCATGTCTTAGAATTGTGAGTCATTTCATTCAATTTTGTTGAGCAAAAGTTTAAAAATTAATATTATAGTCACGAGCGTTACTATAAAGAAAAAGCATTCACACAATGGTTCCCAACTATCTATTCGTGGAGTACTTTAACTGAAAAGTAATAATACAATTAAAATGATTTTAAATATCAAATCTAATTTGTTTTTTCAATCATTTTATTGTAGAGAAAATAGTGTTTTTATTCCAAATACAGAGCCTTCCGCTTCGTTTATGTTAAGTTCGAATCAAACCAAGTCATGGCAACGTTTGAATCTATTCGATTCAGTTTCATCTGGAAATCATATTACATTCTTTACTGGCGGACCCGTGTGGTCGAGCGCTTGGTGTCCACTACCTATTAATGTTAATAATTCGGATCAATTTATAGCCATCTCTTCGTCTATGAATATGGAAACAACTCATACTTTGAATGACACTGAAATAGAGAGCGGACTCATTCAGATTTGGAATACGGGTAAACTCGGGAAAGTATTCGACGATTCAATTAAGCCACGATTGGCGTTATGTATCGCACATTCTTATGGCATGATTTGGGATATGGAATGGTGTCCGGGAGGGACTGCTTGGGAAGACATGAATGGTGTGAAAGATGTTGAACTCGAAATACTTCCGCGTTTGGGATTACTAGCAATAGCTTGTGGTGACGGATATATTAGAATTCATAGTATACCACATCCCGAAACTCTTCCTCATTCGTATCAAAATTTACTTTATTATAACGAACCAATAGTTATACTGAATCCTCCCGGAGTCGGAAATTCAACTAATTATGAAACTACTATTTGTAAATGTCTGTCTTGGATCAAATCAAATAATCAACATTTGATTGTCGGAGGATTTGGAAGTGGTTTAATAGCTGTTTGGGACTTAACCACTACTTCTAGTTTACTTATTGTAGAAAAAACATCAAATCAAACAATATTAAGACCTCTTAATTCATGGATAGGTCACAGCGCAAGTGTTAATCGTATAAAATGGGTCAATAATTCGAGTCAACAATTTATAGCTTCGTGTAGTTTCGATCGATCCGCAAAACTTTGGAATTTACAAGACTTGAGTAAATGAATTATTCAATTATTTCAGAATTATATTTAATTGAAATATACTCTATATTTTTATTCAGCAATTCCTGTCACAACTATTAAGAAAGGATTATTGACTGCAATTGATATTCATTTACAATGGTGTGGAATATTTATGGCAAACGATGACTCATATTTGTAAGTCTGACTTCATATAACTGTTATATTCATAAACAAACTCTTTTATCTTTCAGAGGTTTCCAAAACAGTGTTATTTTCAAAGATTTCGGTTATTTTAATTTTCACACCAATTCATTGACTTGTCATAAGAGTTGTGTTTGGGTTAGTATTTCGATCAATAAAATTTGATTGTAATTTAATTATTTACATAAAATGATTATAATGAATAGGATTTATCATTCTCTGAATGGGTGACCGCAGCCGCCAGTGTTGACGCCGCCGGAGAAGCCGTTATATTTCCAAACTTTCAGCTCAGGCCTGAATCTAAAGTCAAAAGACGAACTTTCGATAGAATTGTAATTGAAATACATTCAATCGTATATCTGTTTTTCGGTTTTTAAGGTTTTAAATTTATTTAATTGCAGCCCTTATACCATATTTCTCCGCTTCCATTATCTCTCGATAAAGAAAAGGTTTCAAAAGCTAATAATGAAAAAGAAAATAATATAAAACTAGTAATTGATTCGAAAGAACCACCGCTTCGAACGTACAATGATTTCATCATTAAATACGGTCTGGTTTTCAACGATCACTCTTTGGTAAGAATTATTAAATTTAAATTATACTATTGTTTAAAGATTTTTGACACTCATTATTAATGTTAATATAATTGTATGAATAATTTTCTTCATTTTTATCAGATTTTTGTTTCCGTTCTCTATATTCTATTTGAAAAGGTTTCTATTTATATATTGAGCTTAATTTCTAAGTGCATAAGTTCTAAATTTATGACAACCTCTCAATTATAACAACTCGAGTCAATTGACATTTGTTTAGTTAGTGAACACTCAATTTCATTAAATATATCCTTATATTTGTTATACAATACTAATTGTTTACTTTTAATCAGTTGGAGAATATTGTGTCAAAATCTTTATTAATTTGAGACCAAATCAATTGAATGACATTAAATGGTTTGAATCATAAGAAGAGTCAAATTTCGAATCAATTAAATGCCTCTTTAAATAACTTATTCTTATTTAATTTTATTCTATTTAAAAAGAGGTAATTTAAATCTTTAATTTGCTCTTAGAATAGGTGTATAACTGATAACTTTACAAAAAATAATTAACTTTTTTGTTATATAATTTTTTCGAACATTTATAATAAATTATAATATCTTAAAATTCAATCCTTTTTAACATTTAGCAAAAGTTTCTCAAATATTGATTTTGTGAACTTTATTTAAATTGATTCAAAAACAACTTCAGTTCGATATTTTGCGATTAGATTTTTTTTAATCAAAAGATAAGTTACCAGTAAATGAATTTAGAAAAGTGTAGAGGAATACTAAATAATAATTAAAGGATTAGGTTTTCGGAATTAATCTTTGATTTTTAGTTTCAACTCTAACTTTTCGTTTGCATCTAATAATAGTTGACAAAATCATTTCATATTTTGACTCATAAAAAACAACTTCTGTTATTGAATTTGTATTTAAAACCTTCAAACTTTGAAAATAGCATTGAATGACATAAAATATTGTTTGAGTTGAGAGTAGATTGAAATAAAATGCCCTCTAATTCAATATAACTGTTATAGATAATACTGATTGGTGTTTAGATAGCTTATAAGTTGCAAACATAGACATATTCTGCACTTTTTCATGTTTTTCAAGTGTAGTCTTGACTAACCCTTTCATTGAAAATTGTTTATAAACTTTATGCTAAATCCGAAATATTTCTATGTCTGACGTTATATCTTATATCAAATCGTAAACAAAATGATATGAAACTCATAAAGTTATAGCA
This sequence comes from Camisia spinifer, assembly GCA_034694065.1. Classification (NCBI taxonomy): domain Eukaryota; kingdom Metazoa; phylum Arthropoda; class Arachnida; order Sarcoptiformes; family Camisiidae; genus Camisia; species Camisia spinifer. Next base: position 23,764 of record JAQFXV010000224.1, read on the forward strand.
AACAAATTCATTGAAATTTAAATAACTTTAACTCATATCTCAATGCCAACAATCATCGCATTAATTACTTTCATTCAAATTTATATTTCTATCAATGTATTCATAAATATATTTTTGATTCCAAACACACTTTTCTTCGATTTATCATTTCCTCAAAGGATTTAAACTTTTTTTGAAAATTTTATTTTCGGTTTTTCCTGTTTTAATCTTTCAAATAATTATTTAAATATCTTTTGCAACAAAATAATTACTTTTTCAAAGTTGTATATAATTCAAAAATATTATAATTAATTAGACAAACAATTCATGACTTATGAGATTATAAATCAGAATAAAAGTATCACTTATTTTAGTAAATTCTGAAATAAAACCCTTAGTTTTTGAGAAATTTGATTAACATTTGTTTGAAAGAGAATAAGATTAATTAATTTGTTATTTATAATTAAGACAAATTTGAAGGCAATACCAATGGATGAAATAAATCGGATTCGTTTACCAACACATATGCAATACCAACGTTTAAGTGATTATCCACTCATTTCATTGAATAAAGTTTGTATTTAATGTTCAATTAAATTTGTTGTAATTCAATCATTATTTTCAGGTCAATTGGAATCCAAACTTCAGTTCTTGCACTTGGATTTTCACTGCCGGACAGTCGGGAATATGTAGACTATCGTGTTTACCATCACTCGATCCTATTTCTACTCAAACCTTCATTTCATGACAAGAGTTTTCGATTTTATATTTAAATATACAATTCAATTGAACTTAAGATCAAATTTTTCTCAATTATTTATTAAATTTTTGAATAAAGTTTATACTGAAATATATTTTTTCGTGAATTTTCCATTTTCTTTACAACAGTAGTTTCTTATCAAAGAGAAAATTTACTTTATTTTAATAGTTTTATAATTGCATTCAGGCTATGAGTGAAGGTGTCTAACAATTAAAATTGTTCATAAGTTAGTTTGAGGTTTTCGTCCAATAATTAGGATTTTAATTGGTTTTAAAGACCAAATGATAATTATTGAAAAATGTTTAATATAAAAATCAATACTTACGATGAACTATGACTAAAGCCTTGATTTATAGGTAATTCGTGCGCAATATCGTTATGTTTTCCTTACAATTCTTTTATTATTTTCCTAGAAGTCGATCATTAGAGACAGTAAATCAATGTTTTACTTTTAGTTACCTTAGTTTGAATTCATATATAATGTATATTTAATAATAAATTGAATACTCAATGACTTTATATGAAATTTCTATTTTATTTTAGTTGACTTTTTTCACACATATATACAAATCTATTAAAGTAGTGGTTCATTAACAAAATGCTTTACCGAATGAGCTGCTTATGAAAAGTTATTTTCGATACTATTATTTTATTTAAATTGTGTGCGATTTCTAAATATTAAATGTAAAATAGAGTACAAAAGAAAAATGTTTAGATATTATTATTATTATTGAGTCCATATAAATAAGGACTAGACTTAAGATTTTACTTATTCCAGAATAATTGCAACTAAAGGATGGCTTCTTTTCTGTCTTAATATACTTTTGACACATAATTGGTTTTTGGAATAAAAATTATCTTTAAAAGAAATCACAATTTTTCAAATTAAATAACTATTAAATTACAATTAAAAGAGTTTACAGTTTTCCTAATTTTCTGCACTAAATCTGTTTTGTGTGAAAAAGTAGAAAAACAAGTTGTACTTCAAGTTATTATTGCATAAAATGATAAATACAGAGAATTTAAAAAGAGACAGAAATAAATGAAAGAAATTGATTGTGAATTTTGATGCGAAATAAGTTTTCAGGGATTCAGAGTGTTGTGGAATGTCATATGTTTTTGCTTTGAGAAAGTTGTGGCGGATTTATTGTTCAGTAAGTATTTATTATATGAGAGAATCCTAATGTCAATTGAATTTCTAAATTGCTTTGAATTAAATTACTGCTGAATTTGATGGCAATCGAGAGTTATTTTGTTGAAATAATTAATTATAATTATAATAATGATAATAATAATTAATAATTAATAATTAGCTGCATCTCTGGGCACTTCATTTCATTATAATAGTCAACGGAAAACATGATTATAATTGAATATCTTTCAGGTCTTCTTTAGAATGGGTTCAGATTATTATTTCGTTTGATAATAATAGTGTTGTCTCTTATTGTTTGAGTAAAAATCGAACAAATAATTAAATGATGAATTGATAAATCCAATAAAGCAATGATTGCAATCATTCCATTATTACTAAATCACGATTTCCTGATATATATGAAAAATTTGTTTAGTCATAAAGACTGCCAAAAGTCCGAAATATAGTCAACTGAATGCACAAAATCACAAAACGTTGAAATAGTTTTTTAGTTCAAGAAAATTTGCTGAAAATTTTCCAAATATTTTGAATTTCACGCATAGAACTCTTTGTTCGCACCCCTGGCGTAAGGATTGGCTGAAGTGGACCTTTTGGGCTCATCGAGAGAATAACTTCCTTCGTCTTTCTTTCTCATTCGATATACAATAAACATAACTAAAAGTATAGCACAAAGCAATCCGACAACAGCTCCTCCGATCACAGCTACAAATATGAACATAGATTAAATCAAATTTAACAAAACAGTATCTATAGAAATGATTGAATACCGGCGAGAATTCCCGGTCGAGCGAAGAACGAGGCGGGAGTCACTTGTTTTTGACCCATTATCGACACTTCATTATTCAATTTATTATCATCTTCGACATCAAATTCATTACTTTTAGTTCTTAAAGTAGTTGACGGAACTATCAATTTAGTTGATGTCTCCGGAGTTACAGATTGAGGAACCACTTCTTGAGGCACATTATTTTCATTGATTCCGCCCAATGATGGAAATTCAGGTTTCATTCCACCCAATATTGAAAGGTCTGGTAATGTTTCCTTTCTTCTCGATTCCTGGTATTAAAAACAGTGAATCAAATATGACATGTCAAGTATGATAGGAATTAATTAACTATTTTTCTATACCTTATCTTTATGAGGTGTGACCGGCTTTTTAGTAAAGTCTGGTTTTTTAGTTGGCCTTTCAGTTGATGGTGATATGAATAGTGGCTCTTCTTCTAAATAAAATGAATAAACTTTTTCTTTAATATCAAACGTAATAATAAATGATAAGCTTATGTGAAGATGCGATGAAAATACCTCCGGATCCCAAATCTAAGCCATTGGGATCACTGCCATTTGGTGTGTCTCCAGAGCCTTCTTTGTCAATCGTGTCTTTACTGTCTTCGTCGTCGTCCCCCTTTCCGGATGCGTTGTCATCCAAGTCGTCATCACTTCCCGCAGCACTGCCTTCAGCATCATTTAGTGGTATATCAGAGAAGTAAATGCCACCATTGCTTTTCACTATACTATTGCTTTTTATATTACCAGAACTTTTTCCAACCTATAATCACAGACAAAACATATGGTAAATAAATCTGCTTTTTTCAGGAAACTTAAGGCTCTTTTTCTTCAATCATTATATAGCGATACCACTAAACATGTGTTATATTTTGCCTCAAGAAATAGATATCAATATTTAGATAACATAAATAGTATGACAGCTCCTTGTCTTCGATTTAATTTTATGCAATCATTTTCATATATCTTAGAAATTCATTTATAATTCATAAATTCATTAAATTATAAGCGCATTGAATAGACTTATGAGTCGACCGACAAAAAAATTCAGGAATTTTTGAGTCAAATTAAGAAAATATGTGAAATCGATATTTAAGTTTTGAACAAAGATCGGTTCGAAAAATGGAAACCATGAATATAAAAGTTTGAGAAAATTTTTGGGCTCAATATTTTGTTTTCAACTTCATTTATAAAGCAAATAAATTTCAACTGAATTTGTGCTATAAATGTAAGACTTTTCTCGTTTTTCTCTTCCTTCTCTGCGTGCGTTTGTAATTCATTAACAAAACTTCTTCTCCATAAGTCGCTTATTTCTAAAGACATTTTCTCAAAAATAAATGAATAGATATTTGCGAAAAAGAAAGAAAGAGAGTTCTGTATATAATCTCTAAAGAGAGTACTATTTGTGAGAAAAAGAAACTGAGAAACACTGCTGTAGGTATAGTATAAATTACTCGAAAGCTTCAATAATTGCATGTCTCGTAACACCAGTTTTCGGGAATTCCTGCCTTTTGTTACCATAACAGCAATGAATACTACAGTAGTATATTTCAAAACTAATATACAAATTATCAAAAATATGTTCAAAAACTTGAGAAACATTTTTATTCAGTTGTTTTAATGTAGATTTTCTCAAATTTATGTAATATTAAATCATATAAAAGTCAAAGGATTTATATTTTTGAGAAAGAAATAATTATTTTCTCAAATGTTTTTCATGTTCATGAAATCTGAAATGATATCTGAAAAGAGCTGCAAATGTTAGGAATAATTTACTTATCAATAATTTCCTAAAAAATAAGTTATTAGAGATAAATAAGACAAAAAATGCCCAAATCTTGAAACTCTAACATAAAAACCTAATTTATTTGAATCGATATTTTATAGAATCAGCTCAATGTTGATCAAAATATTAGAGTTTGCTGTAAAGACTTATTAACCTATTTTATATAATGCAAGCTTAATATTATATTTGAGATTAATTTCTAGCCAATAAAGTACTTCTGATGAACACTATTTTCAATAACATAAACATTATTAATCTATTTAGTCTACAAATTGATTTCTGGAGAGAAAAGTATTAAGTCAACAGATATTCAGAGCTATGAAGAAATGATACCAATTTATAATGAAATTCATTTGAAATACAAATCATAACATTTGGTTAAATGTTAAATCGATGCACTCTTGAGCTGATGTTTATTCGGAGTTAGACTTTGACTCTAAACTTATGTGTTGATAAAGTCTAGGCTTCAACTATTAGCAAATTAAAATGTCAGTCAGTTTTAGCAATGATAAGATGTAGTGTATGTTATACTCTGTATGTTGTTTTGGCGAACATTTCAACAAAGCTATACGTAAAATAGCAAAGCATTGAGCTATCCATAGGTACAACGAACCAGTTTATGACCCCATAGCTGAACAAAAGCTCAATATTACTATTGCAAAAGCGGTATAGTTTGAAGCATCTGTGATGCACAGGAAAGGAGGAGAGGAAGAAGAGGAGGAGTACTGAAGAGAGTGAGAGAGAGAG
>JAQFXV010000225.1:0-28868 GCA_034694065.1 Camisia spinifer
AAATATGTAATTTTTAAAAAGTTCAAATCTTTGACAGAAAGCGAAGATCATCAAAATATATAATGTCTGTCTTTGTTGATAAAATGGTAATTTTGAATTAGATTTGAATTTGTGTTAAGCACTAAATATTTATTAAAAATTGCTTTGACTTCAACAGAATTATATTCACATTTAGAATTGAGCCTCAATTGTTGAAATTGTAAATATTTGATTGAACCATCTATAAAACATTCGTGAGACCTTTCTTCGACTACTACCTTGTAGCATTGGGCTCATACAGCACATTTGTTGCAAGGATGGAAAGTCTCCAAAGGAAGGTCCTGCGACATGTACTCGGGCTTCCCTGCAGAACACCCTCTGTGGTATTGTGCGGTCTCCTGCCGCTAGAGAGTCTGGAGGACAGGTCAAAATACCTGTCCTCGCGCTTTATAGCGAGAGTTGAATGTCTGGAGATCCCAGGACTGTCCAGAGCACTGCCCACTCGAGGTGGAACAAAAGTCGCAAAGCATCTGGAGGCCGTGCACTCGGAACTAAGATGCTTTGCGAACAAGGAATTCATTCCTTATGTGCGCTCAGAGCAGTCCCGGGAGCTGTTTCGCGGCGCCACCGGATACGTGTTCAAAGAATTCGAGTACACGAAAGTGTGGCGCTCAGCCGTTGAGCACTTCCTGCTCAGGAAGGACGAAAGTGAATTTGGCTTCCTCAGGCCGGACAGAGAAGCTATCGATAACTTTGTCCGGTTCTGCCGTGAAGCAATAAATGGTGTGAGGAAAATGTAGCTCTGTTCCTTGTGTGTTTTTGCTGTGCTGTGTGTCTGTTTGTGCGTGCTTTTCTCTGTTCTCGGAACAATAAAAAAAAAGAAGAAGAAGTTTAATGATATGCCCCCTCCCCCCGGAACTTGAGGATTTAGTGCGCGGCCCTTTTGCGCTATCTCCTAGGAATAATGTTTGTCTGGCTGAAGAGCCCTAACGGGACCATTCCAGCCTTCAAGCGGCCACCTTAGCCGCCTGAATAAAATTTATTTATTACTATTACTTCTTTTCATTACTTATATGGATAGGATAATGAAACGATGTAAAAGTGGTGAAGGAGTTAAGATTGGGCAAAAAGTGATTGAGCATCTGTTATTTGCTGATGATTTAGTCATTCTTGCAGAGAGTGAGACGAAGTTACAGTTAGCATTGAATTCTTTCGAGGCAGAGTGCCTTTAAGCTAGTATGTGGATAAGCACATCGAAGACTGAGGTGATGGTGGTATCTCGAGCTCCTTCTCAATGCACTCTACATGTTAGTGGAGTCCCATTGAAGCAAGTGGAGAAGTTCAATTATCTCGGGTTCACATTGACGAGTGAGGGTAAGTTGGACAAAGAAATCGATATGCGAATTGGGAAAGCGGGAGTTATACTTAGAGAACTCTACCGCACGATTGTAGCGAAGAAGGAGCTTAGCAACCAGGCTAAGTTGTCTGTCTTCAAATCGATTTACGTATCAGCTCTTACCTATGGTCATGAAATTTGGGTAATGACCGATAGAATGCGTTCGCGGGTGTAAGCGGCCGAAATGAGATTCCTTAGAAGAGTGGCTGGAGTTAGAAGAATAGATAGAGTAAGAAATTCACTCATTAGGGAATCACTAAATATCGAGCCGCTACTTCTCAAGATCGAGAAATCACAATTACGTTGGTTCGGACATGTGCTAAGAATGCCACAAGAGCGACTGCCACGAAGGGTGTTCCAATCACAGCCAATCGGCCGTAGACCCCGAGGAAGGCCACGAAAGACATGGCGCTCATGTGTTGATAGTCTTTGTTACCGAATTGGAGTTAATACGGAAGAAGTACAGTCTGTGGCGGATGATCGGAATCATTGGAGATCAAGAATTGCCTGCCTACAACCCCAACCCGAAAGGATACGGGGTCATGAAAATGATTGATTGAAATCTATAGTAAAAATTAAATATTAATACGAAAAGCTTTCGATCTAATCCAAAGTCTTCTTATGGGAATATTTAAAACAAGACTGTAGGCAGTAATAAGTTATCTCCGCTTTTAAACATTTAAAATAAATTTGAATTTATTAATGTTTACCCAGGCCGTTCACTCAGCCGTAACTGATTTTCAATGAGGGCCTGCTTAACAATTATTACATAAATTAGATAAAATAATAATTATAAAAATATAAATAAAAATTTACAAAGTTTTAAGTTTTTCTACAAATGTATTAAAATTTGTGATATCTCTAATGCTAGGACTTAATGAATTAAATGTTTTAACTCCGTTATAGAAAATAGTATTTAAAAAAACATTGCAGTCGACTGTTCTGTTAAAATAGTTCCTTTCGACGCATTTGTTTAGTTTTGATTTTAGATGTTTTATATTTAAACAACTCGTGACAGGAATTAGCATTTAATTTGTTAAGACATTTATAAATAAAAAATATTACAAAAATAGTCTCTTCTTTGTAAGAATGTTTTCCATTTGAGTGATTGGAAAAGAACAGAATAGTCTACATTGGAAGCTGTTATTATACGAGCGGCTCTTTTCTGTAAATTTTCTATTCTTTTAACATGTGATGGATATGTAAATCTGTAGACGCATATACTGTAATCTATTACGGGCTGAATCATTGATTTATAGATGATATTTAGCATTGATTGAGGCATAAAATACCGCAATCTCGAAAGTAAATTCACTCTTTTACTGATTTTTGATGAAATGTAGTTTATATGACTTTTAAAAGAAAGTCTATCATCAAAAATAATTCCTAAAATTTTAAATTCCGAGAATTTATTAAGATTTTTGCCACCAATATTTAAATTCAATTCAGGGGTCGTACGACCGGATTGGTGAATAATCATATATTTAGACTTATCTGTGTTTAAATTTAATTCATTTTGTATAAACCAATCATTGATTTTATTTAAACTTTTATTGATTTTTGTTTTTATTGATTTTAAAAATTATAACAAATTCTAATAATTGTTTGAAATTAAACGAATTTCAAATAATAAAACTAACCTGATGCTAGGCAATCTCTAGGGTTAATGCCTCTTAAGCTTAGCCTAGAGTCTAGGCTAGCCTAAGCTCTGGCTAACCTATTCTCATGTCTAGCTTCAATCTATAGACTCGAATACGAGAAATTAGATGGAGAAGTCCGAAACATCCTCAGGGAATGTCGTGTACACCTGCAGGCTGGGAACAAGCAACGCCTCTACATGCCTCGCTCACAATTAGGAAGAGGATTAATGAACATAGAGTTCAAAAGTGAGAAAATCCTGCTTGCAATGTATAGTTTCCTTGAGGAGAGGAGACATAGTTGCAACAGGAAGAATGCAATCCTAACTGTTGAGACTCAAAGGGCAACTCACCTAGGGACAATAAAAAGTTACCTGAAGGAAAAGTATAACCTAGGTGAGGAGGTAACTATGAAGGTACTGGTCGAGAAACAAAAAAGATTACTCGAAGAAAAGACCAGTTTAAAATGCCTTCATAGCAAGCTGTTCCAAGCCAGAGACAACCTCCACACAGATATATCGGCTTCATCAATCTGGCTGAAGCATGGAAACAATAGTCCGCAATCTGAAGGACTGTATTGCTATCTACAAGATAGAAACATGTTCTTCGGACATAACAAAGGACTATGTAACCATTGCAAAGAGAAGATGGAGTCAGTGGACCATATGGCCACACAATGTGGGAGGATGCTATATCAGGATTATACCTGGAGACACAACGAGGTCTTGAGGTGTCTACATCTCTTACTATGTCGTAAATACGGAATTACGGAAAACAAGAAGTTGAAGACACACAGAGTGTCCGGCATAGTAGAGAACAGGAAAGTGTGTAACCGAGTGGATATGCCCATTAAAACAGACACCTATATCCAGTATAACAAACCTGATATAGTAGTTCATGACAAGGCACTAAATGAGATTACTATTGTGGAGATTGGAATCACTTCCCAGAATTGTTTGCAGACGGTTGAGGTCGAAAAATCAAGAAAATATGACCTGTTGGCAAATGAACTAGGAATGATCCACAAATGCAAGGTTAATATCATCCCATATGTAATTACATGGGATGGAATAGTGACTAAGCACCACAAAAGTTACAGAAAAGAGTTGGGAGTAGAGAAATATATTGAAGCCTACATCCAATCAGTTATTTTGAAGAGGACCTTTGAAAGGATCTCTCTTGATTTTCGGCGTTATAGTACACTAAAAGGCAGTAGTAGAGACAAAATGATCGCAGCAGTTGAAGAAATATATGCACGAGAGAACAAGTGGGATCTAGAGCAATTACCTGTTGAAGCATAAAAGGGAAAATTTATGAATGAAAAGACGACCCTTTAATAAATTTTATTATTAATTATAAATGACATTAACGACAATTATTAAAATTCTAAAATGTTCCGAAACCTATTAATTCAATAGGAATTTAGGTCTACAAATGCCTGTGTATAGGGTGATTAGAAAGACGTTATATTTAGAGTTAGGATTTTTCCGGATATCCAGGTATTTTTTAATTAATTTAAACCTCCGGAAACTTATAATAGCTAAACTTATTCATAAAATTATTACAAGAGATTAGTACATATTTAAAATTCCGGTATTGCAGGAATTTCGGGTTTTTTAAAAATCCGCCAGAAAGCCAATATTTTGATAAATTTCTCCTGAAAATTCATGAAATATAAATAATCTTAAAAGAAAACTAAGTTTGGTTCGAAATTAACGACAAACAAATCAAGATTTAAAGTTTACATTATCTGATAAAATGGTTCAAACATATTAAAACTTGTTAAAGACATCTGCAAACGATTGTTAATAGTGAAGTATATTAAAAGATATTTATATTCAACAATTATTTACTTTATTGTGAATAATTTGCTACACTCGTCTACAGATGGCAGATCTTAAGTGTAGACAGCGATGCAGTTGCAGTTGTTGAATGTAGAAGACAGATCCTAGGTGTAGACAGAGGTGCTATTGCAGTAGTTTACTATAGAAGACAAATCTTAAGTGTATACAGCGGTGCCGTTACGGTAGTTGACTGTAGAAGACAGATCTTAAGTGTAAACAGGGGTGCCGTTGAAGTAATTGACTCTTAAAGGCAGACGTTAAGTGTAGGCAGCGGTGCCGTTGCAATAGTTGACTCTTAAAGGCAGACCTTATGTGTAGACAGCGGTGCCGTAACAGTAGTTGACCGGTGCCTTCCAGAAGTTTGTCGTACTATACACAATTTGTGTATAGGAAGTGGCTCCGATAGGGATGTTTATTTTAGAGTACTGTGCCGGACTAATAGTTAATTGCAGAATGCAGACCTTTGCCGTAGACAATGATTCTGGCCCTGATGTTGGCTGTAGTAAGGAGTACAATTCTAAAAGTTAGCCGTAGAATGAATATCGCTACTCTAATTACTGGCTCCCTCCCAGAAGATGACCGTATTTTGTAAACCACGTGTGTATTAAGCAGTTTCGGTCAAGATGTTCAACTTTCTTCACTTTCGCACTATTACTACTCTCATTGTTACCCTAGATTTATCTCCAGGTGCCAATACCTCCCTGAACAAATTCTTTTCGGTGCCAATAACTCCCTGTACCAATACCTACCCAGTGCCAATACCTAACAGTGCAAACGCCTCCCAATGCTAATACCCCCCCTGTTCCCATACATCCCTGTACAAATACCTCTCAGTGCCAATACACCCCGCTCTCTCTTGAATAATATGTTTAATCTATTTTGAAAGTACATTCATGTTAAATGTAAATTATTTTATCATATTTCGTAAATTATTACAAAATTTCAAAAATTATCTTTAACTTCGGTTCCTGTAAAGGAAGGGGATGTTGAAGGGATAAGCCTTTATGTACAGCAAGTGAACAGGATTGAATTTTCTTCATCACATTCCCACTCTTTCTATTCTTCTCATTGTTCCCATTCTAACTTTCATAACTCTTTCATAAATTTATACATCAATATTACTGCTCTAAATGAATAATTTATTATAAATAAAATGATTAATATTTTTCTATTTACACTCACATGAAATTAAATGAGAATTAGAAAAGTTATAATTAATCAAAACTAAAAGATAATATAAATACTTATTTTAGGTTCTCAATTAATTTCAAAACAATTATCCGAATTTGTTATAATTTTATTTTAAAAAGGTGTTAAAGCGGAGATAATCATATTAACTCATATAGTCTTGCTTATGACGTAACATAATAGAAAATAAAATAGTGTTCTCCGCGTATCGCAGTTGCAAACCATTCATTTCCGTTAGCATACAAACGTCGAAAATCTCTTAAAATCACAGCAGGCTTTTCATCCTCTTCGTTGACACCACAAATCTTAATAGTTTGATAGTAAAATAATTCCTCCTCCAATTGCTTCATCACATTATTATTATTTAGATCCAGATTGTCCAACTTGCGACCTAGATCCTTTTCCATTTCATCTCGATTACCTAGATAAAAATCCATATCGCACGAAAGGGTGACCGTCAAGAATTTCAGAGCCTTCTCGAACGAAATTCGCTCGAAAGTCGTCACTGGACGGTCTGGATCGCATCGTTCAGAATACCTCCATTCCTGTGCGTACAGAAAATCCAATTTTTCTCTCGACTCGAAATACTTTGCGTCGATCATTCCAATGGTAAGGCAGTAATCGCCGTAGCTGGATGCCTTTAGTTTTGGTGTTAAAACTTTGTCCCTTCTCCAATTCTTGTTCTCAAGAGATTCCATCTCATTTTGACACAGTCCGTCCTTGCGTACATAAACACCCGAGTCGTCTATCTCAAGAATACGCTGTACTTCCATAAGCGAGTAACTACCGCTTTCAAAGTTCATTGTGATTTGGTGTTTGGTTAGAACAGTAGCCATCCTTCTGAGGGTAAATAAAATAACCAATTATTTGACGAATAAAAATTTTATTGAAAAAAGTCTAATAAAATATTTAAAGCCCTATAAAAATATTTTATAAATATTTTTTTAAACATCCTATTGTTGTTATAAACTCGAGCAGTAATAAAACTAGTTTTTAATTACATATTTATTACAAAATATTGTAATATATTTAATAAACTATTTTAATTTTTATATTAAACAAAAAATATTTGGTTTATTATTAATATAAATTTATATTTACAAAAATATATTAAACAAAAAAAATATATAGTATTTTAAATAGTATTTTAATATTATATATTTAATACTTTTACCAAGAAGTTGACATAAAAATTCAAAATATTGTTATATAAACTACGCATATAAATACAAGTTTTCCCTTGACCTACATTTGATTAATAATGCTTAAGTGGCAAAAATATCATATATTTTAAAAATTATTTTATCATATTGTATTTAAATATTTAACAGACATCAAAATTATTTAACAAAATTTATAAAATAATATAATAAATAATTTGAACAAATATTTGTTTTTTTTACTAAAATATTTTGAGAAATACCTTTTACATTGAGTCAGAAAAAGAAGTTTCCTGAGTGACATTCATGAGCCAGACAGGCATGTGCAGACATAGATGTGCATAACATCACGCAGGATTAGGCTACTAGACATAAATAATGTTTCATAAATACACTATTTTGAAAAGTATTGAAATATTTTCATTGTTAAAAACAAATATTAAAGGAACGAAAAATATTAAAATTTAAGGTTTTGTTAAAAGCAAATACAAAGTTAAGCATAGTTTTATCAAAAGACTAAAAGCATTTAATTTATAAGCACTTTAATCAGTTAAATGCAGGGAGTATACATTTAAATCACGTATATGATGCTTAGACCTTGATTGGAATGCAACCTTGATTGAAATTTCTAAACTTAATGAGCCATTACGGCATAGCATATGACTTACAAAAAAATAGCTATTTCATTAATTAGAAAAATAAACTTTTTTAATTTTAAAGTAATTATTAACTTTTTTTGAAAATTTTATTAAATATTAATAAAATACACAAATTTTATATTAGATCTCAAATTTTCTCAAATTAATCAAATAAATGTAGTTAAGAAATATATAATTTTGATTGAATTTAAGTCTTATATTGTTTTTTACCATTATTTTCTCTTTACTTAATTTACAGTTACCAGTAAAGAATTCAAAATGTTCACAAATAAATTTCGAGCTGTGCTAGCAACTATGGGCAAATCTCAGTCGATGGAGAACAAACAGCCGCCTCCAAGCATTGCAGTCATATTTATAGTGGCCATTGCAATTCGGAAATTCCAAAGATTCGAATCGGACAAGTTCAAAAAGTCACTTATATATAACTTTGACAGGCACACTGCGCTAGATGAGCTGAAACGTCTCTATGCCTTAGATAAAGCTTTCTTCGTGGATCAGTTTGTTAAACTTGCGAACGTTATACGAAAATTTAACTTAACATTTGAAGATTTAGACGCTCAGGTTGTGCATAGCATATACGAACATTTGAAGAATGGCTGCGAAGCAGCTGCAGATCAGAGGATGATGAACTTTTTGTGCTTATCATTGAAGTATTTAACTCAAAACAGCAGCAACGAATCTAATCCTCTTGAAATTTCTTCGATTGCCAAGATGATTGGAACTTGTAACAATCCTCTGATTAAAAATGAACTCGTTACGTTGCTGGTGTGTCGGGTTGAAAAATTAAACAGCAACCAATGTTATGAGCTCGAAAATTTAGTTCTCAATTTACCAGAGTTAAATCAGGATGCAAAAGCTTTTCTACTTAGCAAACTGGAGCACAATAAGGCTATCGAGCAACCAGACGAGCATGCTAGAACGTATGCTAGAACGTCAATGGCGGTACGGAAATTTAAAAAAAATCAGCAGGTCGTCAGCAAAACTATACAAACTGTCAAGTCAAAACAGGAAACGAAAAAGTCTGAGGAAGCCGACTTCAAGTTTTTGAATCTGAGTGACTGCATGAAGAACAGAAATAAAAGATTCAACCGCAACACAGTGTTAGAAAATTTAGAACAGACCGTAAACAAGGACGGCGACGACAGATCAATATGGCGAACCACCTGGGCGGAGACGATAAATCTCTTTTCGTTAGTATCACAAGGCCAGGTGCTCAAGGATGATGACAAAAATAACTATTTGCCAGACAAATTTCTCGGCTATCACTACTTTACTGGCACATTCTGGGATTCGAATGCCGCAAAAATGTATTCATTTTTTATAAATCGAATGTGTGCTTCCATTTTCTTGAAGGTATCACGAAAGCAGGAGCTTAATGGTCAGGCAGTCGACAAATTGATGAAATGCGTTACCGACTTTCAAAGTCAAATATCAGTTTTGGGTCTGGAGAAAGACTATGTGAAATGGTTTGTAGATCGAATATTCCAGAGATACTGGGAATTAAAAGAGATAACAAGCCCCGATATACTAGTAAAATTTGCCAAAGATATAATGACCAGAACGGTTGAAGAATATTTGGTTAGAGGTTGGATTTACAATTCAACTGAAGTTAGGCGAAAGTCATATGATCCTGCAGAAGTTGAGAAAATCATCTCTACTGAAATAAATCGTGTTAGATTGGATGCAATTAAGGCTCTCTACAATTGTGCCATTCGAGACAAGAAAACTGTTTTGACTAAAAAAAGATTAGAGACAATTCGTGTATACGCACAAGTGTCAGGCGAAGATCGTCGTTCTGATAAAACATTCATGGAATATATCTTCAAGCTTATTGAATTGGCCGAGACGCTCGAGGATTTTGATTATGCGGATACGTTTAAAATTTATTTAGGCCACTTGAATATAAAGTCTATGGACAATGTCGATGCCATTCTCAGATTTGTGAATAATCAAGCCAGGGACGTGAAGAGAAGTGGAGAGCTGTTCAGCGATAAAGTAATAGCGACACTAATTACACTCATGGGAAGTGACTCGCCTTATAATAGTCAACAAAAACTGGACGTCTTGGAGATAATTAACACATATCTTGAGCATGAGAGTACAAAATGCTTAAGTGAGGAGAACTTGAAGAAATTGCTTAGTAACTCTTTCGGGTCTAACGATACTAGTCTAATAAATTCGGGTTTAACTTCGTTGCTTCTGTCGACCGACAAAACTCGGTCGTTATCGCAGAGCATCCTGGAGAAGCTGCTTTTCAATTTTAATACACTGAGCCTCAATGAAGAATGCACAAGCTACATAATATTTATACTGAGCCGGGTTTTTTGTGCTGACGATGCGTCGGATCATTGTTTCCTCGACGATCAAAATTTTGTTGAGTTAGTCTCGAGTAAAATGCTCTGCAATCATATAGTCGAACTAAATGACGAAGATGGTGAACGGATTAAATTTAAAGAGCCGTCTGAAAACAATAGTTACAGTTCTTCAAACCTAATATCCTTACTTGTTGCAAAGATTATTTCGAGATCAGTTGAAAACAAGGTCATTCTGAGCTCTGTTACAATTGACAATCTGTTATTGGTTCTAAACAGCGGCAAAAACGAGGCCGACAAACAAACAAAGATAGTGGCCTCAAAATGCCTGTACGGCCTCACGAAATACATGTCATTTAATGATGAACATTTGAATCAGCTGCTCGATTTGATAAACAACCCAATCTATGACGTCAGCGTTTATGTCCAAACGGCATATCTGAGGGGATGTGTGAAAGTGGCCCAGACTCGTTCTGATAGCCTTGATCCTATCCATTTAGAAAACATAAGTGCCCTCTACGTTCCCGAGAGCCTAAAGCTGGGTCAGCATGATTATGAAGGTGAAATAAACAAGAACCTTTTTAGAATTCTTTTGTATGAGGCCAGAAAGCGGGAATTCAACGATAAGAATATTTTCCTGCTTTATGACAGTATTCTTAACTTGAACGGGAAATATGCGTCTGAAGTATTGGGGATTCTCGTAGCTTACACTTCCAAATATATCGTGCCCGAGGCCACATTGAGAACATTGGAAAATCTTCTAAGCGTCTCCAGTTATTTCGAAAAGGCTCTTTTGGTTTTGCAAAATGTCATTAGGAGTGGTCAATTGTCAGTCATGAGCAAGACGCTCGCTGTTTTCATCGACTATCTCTGTTTATCATCAAACAGCCGTCTGAGATTCTACTCGTTCAAGTTACTGGAAATAGTGAGCCAAAACCAGGAACTTCCTTACGATATATTTTGTAAGTTCGAGTTGGTTAGAGCGGGTTATGCGCTAGAATGTCGCTCAACCCAAAAACAAATGATATTTGAATTTATCAAAACCTTAACGGATAAAGGAATACAACTGCCAATCGATACGAAACTTGCTCTGGAAAAAGAAATTAGTCACACGAGTGTATTGAAAATATTCGCCAACGTTTCGAGAAGCAAACAAATCATTGAGCGAAATTTGCTGCAATCTCTGATCGAATTGTTCGATCCGGAAACCGCCGCCAACAACAAAATGAACACCCTGCTCATCACGATTTTTGAGAATGCAGCTAAAAATAACCAAACGTTACCACGACGTCTGCTAGACAATCTAGAAAGAGCGTTAGGCAGAAAGGACTTGAAGAAGAGAGTTCTTCCGGTGTTCATTTATCTGGCTCAGAAAGGTGAAAAATTATCGCGGAACGTTAACGAAAAATTGCTCGATAGCCTCACTAGTGAACAGGACCCAGTTTTAAGGCAAGAACTGCTAAGTTCGTTGGGATCGCTCATTGATGCCAACCAAAGAGATATTAAACTTTACCTGTCGAAAGTTAATCAAATTCTGATCAATGAAGTCAAGTCGGATAATTTCAATATTCAAAAATTGTGCATCACGGCAATTTACAAATTGGTGACGGTTTCTAAGCAAATAGACGATATGCTGCTCGCAGAACTGGTTAGAATCGGCACTGATTTAAATTGCAACAAAACCATAAGAAATGAAGTCCAAGCACTTTTTGAGTCTATAGAGGATAATTACAATCCTTTGATTCGCCAGAAGCATTACAGGGATAAAATTAAACTGGCCAATTTAAATTGTAACACGCCCAAAGATATGTTAGAGCAACTGCGTCCTTATGCGAATATAGACGAAGGATTTCTTTTCCAAAATTACAAACAATTGAAGGAAATAATCGAAAACGGAAGTACGGATGTGCAAGAAGAGACTTTAGACATGTTGCACGACTATAGATTCAAATGCAAAATGACTGACGAATTGTTGGAGAGCGTCGCCATCTTATTCGAGATTACGATGTTAGAGAGGCTGAAGAATTCATGCCTGAAATTGTTTAACGAAGCAGTTGCAAGTGGGAAAACTCTAAAAGGTAGAGCTCTAGAATGTTGGAGTGCTAAACTGAACCGTGACAAAAATATTAAGAAATTCTTTCAAAGTCAGCTTTGCAACGAGCTCAAACAAGAGTTTCAGATAAGTGAAGATATTATATTAGATTTGCTGCAATTGGTCCACGAAGGCAAAAAATTCTCTGGCATTGAAAAACTGGCCGATCTTATCCAGTTGATAGTCGAAGAGAAAAGTGATTACTTCGAAAGCCAATCATTTATAATGCTGATTGAACGTTGCTTGCTTAAGAAAAGGATTTTAGAAGTAACTTTACCATGTTATTGTAGAATAATAATGGAGAAAAAATACAGCAACGTTGGTAAATGTCTTGAAGCCTTGGTTCTATATTTTACTAAAAATGAGCAAGAATTGGACGATCTACATACTCGACTGTTTGAGTCCATGTACCATGCACACAAATATACTCAACTGCCTGATGTTTGTATGAACCTTGTTGTAGACAATCTTGACAACAGTAATGAAATTATTAGAGGATATTCGTTTAAAATCTTGAGAAATTCTAATGACAAGAACCGGTATGAGAAATATGAGAAGTACGCGAGTACTTTAAGTAATTGGTGTGATATAATGTTGGAAAGTTTGGCTCAGAATACAAATGTGGAAATCGAAAAATCGAAAGATTATTTGGATTTGCTAGAGATTATTGTATCCGTAAAGTTTCTCGACGTCGCAGTATTTATGGAAAACGAACGAAAGACGTGGAAGCGAGAGTTGTTAGTTTCGAGCATATTTGAGAGCTTCAAAGTTTTCCAGATAGATCAAATTCATTTTTACACAAATTGGTTTAAGATTGAAGAGAAATTTAAATATAACAAATCCTGCAAGTTACTATCTTTGATTCAGAACTCTAATTTTAATTCATTTTCACAAATACTCGAACTGACTTTGATGATTTTTGATCTAAATTTTGACGATGTTTATCGAATGTTGAGTTTTTATTGTCCAGAACCATACGAAGCCTTTAAAAATGATTGGTGCATTAGAAAGATACAAGCTTGTGTGTCAAACAAAGATGGAATCAACAACAAGTATTCTATTAAATTAGCTGAAAAATTATGTTCCAGCTTTGACGTTAGATTCATTGGCAAACTGTTTCGCTGCTTAAAGTCGATTGATAATCTGAGCTCGTTCGAAGATCTCATCTGCTTTTGTTCAAGAGAAAAAATTGACCTGGATGACGTGCTGGACGGTGAGTCCGTTCAGCTGAATGATCTAAGGCGTTTAATAGAGGCCAAACATTTGTGCAATTGTGTCAAGAGCCATCCGGAAAGTGAAATTGAAGAGAAAAGTTTTCTGCAGATATTCCGAGCTATGAACGATGCTGGATGGAATTTTGTTCAGTTGCGGAAAATTGTAACTGCATTCAATCCTAAAAAGCCATTTAATCGATTCCAGAATTTGTTGCACTTGTTGGAGACTATTCACATTTACAATCTGTCCTCGTCTTCCAATTTCGAAAAGATCAAGCAAATCTTGGCTAACACAGATAGTTTTCAAGAGATGATACAAAAACTCAACAAACTAGCCATCGAGAATCACTTTCAGCTTGAAGGCAAAGTAAAAGACCTAAACGAACTTACCAGCGAGCTCAAGAAAACAAACAAATCTGACGTTGCGTTAGTGCATTTCATTGACACTGGTTCTTTAGATATAAGGAAAAATATTTTTGAAAAGGAGTCGGCCAAATTAAATTGGAACGAGATTAAGATTTATCTGTGGGCAAAGGATATCAAGTCTCATAAAAAGAAATTTACAGATTACGAAGCGATTGCGGTTATTTTGCGAGCCAACTATCTTATAACCGGTCACACCCTTACCGACACCCAAATATTGTGCAGTCTAATCGCGCTGAGAAGTGGAGGGAATCTGAAAGGCAAGTTACTCCAAGTTGCAACAGGCGAAGGAAAATCGACCATCATATGCATTTTGGCAATCATAAGTGCTTTACGAGGCAAACAGGTTGATGTAATTACCAGCTCGCCAGTTTTGGCTGAAAGAGACGCGAAGCAAAAAGCAAAATTGTACAGAATTTTTAGCTTGACATGCGACGACAACAATGACAGGACAGTATATTTGAAAGGCAGAAAGGATTGTTACTTGGCTGACATCGTTTACGGGGAAATGTCACAGTTTCAGTTTGACATACTCAGAGACAATTACAGCAAATTGGGAACATTGGCTGAACGGAAATTTTCCACGGCAATTGTGGACGAGGTAGATAGTATGCTGATAGACGACAGTTCAAAAATTGCTCGTTTGTCGTCAACGATACCGGGGATGGACCATTTTCAAGCAATCTATGTCTATATTTGGCAATATCTTATTTCGATCAAAGAAAAGTTTATAATGTTTAACAACAAGTTGTATTTCGTCAATGGAAAAGTCGGTTTTGAAGATGGGAAGATTACTTTGGAAATTGTAGATAAAAGCAACGACATTGTTAAAATTCCCGACTTGGAAAACTATATTCTTAATACAGGCGATAAAAGTCAAGCTCATGAGTTTGTTGGTGATGATATAGATGGTTATTTGATGAAAACTTTAGAAAGTTATCTGGATTACCAAATCAGAGAAAATAAAATTTATATTCCGAGTAATTTTGTAGATTTTCTAGCAAAGCAAAAGTCCAAGTGGATCACAAATGCAGTTGAAGCACTAAACTACCAGGAAAACATGCACTATGTCGTTCATGACGGAGAAATCAAGCCCGTCGATTATTACGGTACGGGTATCGTTCAGAGTGCAACAAAATGGAGTGACGGATTGCACCAGTTCCTTCAACTGAAGCACAATCTAAAAATGACAAGCGAAACGCTTACTACCAACTTTTTATCGAACATTGGTTTTATGAAGAAATACGAACAAGTTTATGGCCTGACCGGGACACTTGGCTCAGAGACTGCCAGAAACGTCCTTAAGGATATCTACATGGTTGACCTAATTAACATTCCGCAGCGACGCCAAAAACAGTACCTGGAATTAGAATCAGTTGTTGCGCAAGGCGAAGATAATTGGCTAAAAGAAATAACGTCCAACATTATGCTCGAGATTCAAAAGGATCGAGGCATTTTAGTCATTTGTGAAACAATTGAGCACGCAAATAGGATTAGTGGGATGCTGAAAAATAAACTGCGACCGAGCTCGGTCAAATTGTACACGATGAACGACATGAATCAGGAGAAAAATGTGGAGAAAATTTTACCCGGTGAAGTTATAATTGCAACAAATCTGGCCGGAAGAGGAACCGACATCCAGACGGACGAGATTGAGGAGTCCGGCGGTTTGCACGTGATTTTGACGTTCATGCCGAGTAACCAGCGAGTTGAGGATCAAGCGTTTGGTAGAACTGCTAGACAGGGTAAGCGCGGTACTGGCCTCATGATTTTGAATGCTCATAATTTAGTGGGTAACGCAACAACGAAAAAAGTTATGAAAATGGAACGAGATAAATTGGAGTTCAACCAGCTTAAGGAATTTAAGGAAAAAGATTTAAAGCTTATTCAAGTCAAAGACAAATTGTTTGACGTATTTTGTGCATTTTTAAACAATGAAATACGCCTAAGCATCAGAAAGGAGCACAACAGTTACGCAAGCAAAGTGCTTAAGTGGTTCACAGAACTTCTACCGACAACTTACGAGTGCAGCGTACTTGCGGCCGTCGAAGAGCACTGGGCCGGTTTCTTGAGTAAATTAGACGAAGGAACGATAAAATGCGAAGATGCAGAAAAGGAGTGCAATGCACTGATTGATCAGCTTCGTAGTGATTTTAAGCTCAACAGATTAATCAAAAATCCGTACTATAATATTTGCATTGCAAATGATATACTTGTGAACGAATGGGCCATTACTTCATCAAAAAATTCATCAAAGATCAAACGAGCTCTTGACTATTTCGAGAAAGCAGTTAAATTGGAGGAGAAGCGTACGAAAGCGGAACACGAGTTGTCATCAGAGTCAGATAATTTCGGGCAACAGGGTGACACTGAAGCAAACGAGTCGAGCCAGAAAGCCTCCAAGCAAGATAAGGAGAACAGTGAAACTCTCTACTGTGCTGGAGCTGCATATCTGGGTAAAGCGTGGTGTTCGATTTTATTGAAAGAGGAAGATTATAAAGACAAGGCTCTTTCGTCATTCAAAAGTGCATTGAAATGTTTGTCAAATGAAATGAGCTTATTGAATGCCACTCAGTTACTTTTGGAGCAAAAACAGGTTGGGTTTGTTAACAGCGACCTCTATAAACAACTGAACATTAAAGCGACAATATTAGGTTCGTATCTAAGCGGCATTAGTGGTTGTATAGACGCCATTAAGAGATCAAAGCGTCTGATTGACCTAGTTGCAATCAAAGAGCACACAAAAGATGATATCTTGGAAACAATAACATATTTCAAAGAGCAGGAGAGAAACGAGAAAGAAACAAGTTCATTTAAGAACAAGGATTTAAAACTAAGCAGTAAAGAAAGCTATTCGCTAACATTTAATCATCTGACGACAAGAGAAGATTCGGGCACAATCGATCAGGCAGTAATTACACTGCGGAATGCGTTTGACGAGAGTATCTTGGAGAAAGCGGCCAGTGATTTATCCAAGCTAAATAAAATAAAGGCCAAATTGAAATCAGGCGGTTACAGTTGTTTAGATAATGAATCATACAAAAGTATTCGAATAAATTTGAAGCAAGTCGATTTGGCTAGAATTAAGAGCTCTCTTTTGAACCCGAATAAGGAATATAAAGACCTTACGAGACAAAGCGCCATTGCTAAGCTTAATGATGAGCTATCGTATAGGCATAAATTCGGGCTAAGCAACTCGCTTTACACAAACCTGACAATAACTTCGAATAATGACATAAATTTTAAGGTGGTGTACGAGAACGAGCAGATAAATGAACTAATTAAAATTGTTGAGAAACAGGAAATCGGAGACGAAGATTTACGTTTCGACATTGAAATCAAGAAAGCCAACGAAAATGAAATTAACAAACTCTTTACGTCAAACAGTGAGAGATCAGTCAAATTGAATATTGATTTTGACAAATTGAATCAAGAAGCTGCAACAGCTAAACTGTGTTCAATCAAAGCCATGTCAATTGATGTTGAATTTGTTCTGAGCAAATCGAATCTGTTTAAACTAATTGCTGAAAAAATATTTACCCCGGATTGCGGCAAACTCTATATAAGCGAAAAACGTCAGTTTGAAAAAGTTAATATAAAAGAGCTGCTAAGACGAGTAGGTAAACTAAAGACAGACGAATCTCCCTGCTTCGTCAAATTTGAGCAGTTAAAAGCTAATGAAGCAACGAACATCGTTAAAAGCTGTCAAGAAAATGTATTATTTACCGTTTTCTTTAGCGATATTTATAATTTTAATAGCAGCAAACTTGACGAGGGTCAAATAAACTTCAGTTTTGATGAATTGGATCGGGACACTGCTGAAATGGTGATAAATGTGCTTCGAAAAGTGAATTTCGAATTCTCTCTCGAATTTAAGAACTTATCCGATAAGGAAGTGAGGTTTATACTACAACATGCAAGCCTAGAGCAAGAGCACATGGAGATAAGAAACGTGAAGAACGTGCGTGACTTGTTTATGACAAGCGCCTCTCCTACTCTCGAACTGGACGAGTTTGTCTCAAAGGGCATCGAGTACATTCTCGAGATGAACGAGAGGATGTTTGTCCCCTGGTGGAGTGTGTCTGCTGTAGCTGCGCTAGGCGTCGGTCAAGTTATCTTTGGCGGTGTGTTGATTGCTACAGGTTTTGGTTCGACGGCGGGAATGGGACTCGTAACGGAAGGTTTAGCCGATATATTTACGGCATACAGAGCATACAGCACAAGAAGGTTCCAGTGGAGCGATTACTGCAAACAAAAAGCTGTTAGTTTAGCCATATCAGCTGTTTCTATGGGATACTCAAAATTGAAAGAAGGTCTACAAAATGCGGCCAAGGGTATCGAGACAATAACGACTGAAGCTAGCAAAGAATTGCTTGAACAAGCTGGTACACAGCTCGTTTCTAATAATAAGATTGTTGGTCAGACGATAATAAAAACGGGCGCTAATTTGAAGAGTTTGGCATCCAAATTTGTTGGTGTTAAGGCCGCAGAGGCAGTTGCAAGGGAGGGTCTAAACACTGGCATTCAATGTTTGTCCAATTTTTCATTTGATCTCCTAAGACCGAAAATTAGCGAATCGGTACAATCGAACGTTAGAATGTCATTCTGCTATAACGAACCCATGTGTTTGTTGCGAAAAATGTACGCGATCGATTTGGCCACACATTCACAACAACTTCAGTCAAGAGTTGAACAAATTGTTTTGGAAACTATCAATCCTCGACACGACTTTATGCGCAGACAGTGGGACTCTATTGGTTTACCGTTACTAAGGGGTGTTTTATCCGATTCGCGTCTGTACGGATCAAGTGCAAGTATGGCTATTAGAATTATTGGCACACTCAATGGACTCTCTCAGGTGCAAACTCTAACAAACAACGTTGTCAGCACCGTAGTAGCAAAGCTCAAATTAGTGGACAGAAATTCCATGACGATAAGTCTAGTTTTACACAGATGTCTGAAGATGAAAAAGAACAATGCAATTGTCATTGTCAACAAACTCAAAAGTCTCAAAATCTTTGACAATTTCGACAACTTCGACATATCCCAGAGTGATGAGAGCGAGGATTATAATGAGCTCAAAGCAAAGATAGACAAGTTTTCAAATAAGTGGAGAACAAATCCAACAGTAATATTAGAAGAATTGGGTAACGAAAGCGATTCGATGGCAGATGACATTAAAAATAGCATCGATTTCGTTGAGAAATTTTACGGAAAATTCATTGTCATTGATTTGGATTCATTTAACCCGATGATCAAATCAGTGTCGGATAAAATAGCCGACCAGTTGACGAGGATCATGGACTCGCAACTGCTGCAACCGTGGTCAACATTGGCCGTCAGTAGTCTCACTGATACGATTTCGAAGGGACTACAGCACTATTACCTCGTGAATAAAAAGCAGAATTCAGACAGTCATAACGCGGATCAAAACAAATACGAACAGCTTTTGCAAAAACAAAACTTGACACCGGAAGAAAAGGAGTTCATGTCCAGATACGGCAAATTTAGAACGTTTGTCGAACAAATCAATTACAACAGCAGGGATCATTGCGATGCGTATATGCAGTGCGAAATGGCGTATTATGCGGGCAAAGATGGCTCAGTTGGTGGCTCGTCTGATATAAATGTTAAACAAACGGTGGACAATATTAGAAATGGGAAACCGGTCAATTTTGCTGTAATGATAGCAACGGCCAAAAGAAACGGGATCAACTTGAAAATAGTAGATGATAAAAATTATGTCAAGACTCAAGAAGACATCGATAAGGGTGTTCAAGTAGTCTATGTTGAACATGCTCCAAATAACGAGATCGGTCACGCCTTATACCTTGACAACAATGGTCAGTTCCTCGAGGCGAAGGCAACAGGCTATGATTGCTTCTTTGCCGCATTCAGTAAAATTCTAGAAAATAACGGCGTCATTAAGTCCATTGCCGATCTTCGAACTGAAGCGGCCAATCAAATAGAATCAAATCCGGGAAACTTTTCAAAAGTGGTTGCCGCTGAGACTTGGATTAGGAAAGCGCATCCCGATTCGGCCAACAACCTGTTATTCACTGCTGGGATATACAGAGATTCTGAATCAGGCGAATTAAAAGTAGAAGATAATGATGTTATTGATCTTGTAAATTCATTTTCGGGTAAACGACGTGGCGGGTTATATGACAAGAATTTTAAGGTAAAACCTGAAAAAATCGTGATTTTATTGCGTTATTTTTTCGATAAAGCTCTCCTTCGGTATAAAATTTCTTATATAAATGTGCTTGTGGTTTGTGCGCTTGTCTCTACTAATTTTTTACATAAAATTTTATTTCATATTTTACTATGAATTTTTGCACAAACCTTTGGATGCTATGGTACATTAAGCCACCTTAGTAGCACAGTATTAGAGTTTAAATGCCGTATATAACCATCTCAATGGAGGTCATTGGTCTGCAAAACTTAAATCTGCCAACTTTTAATGATTGCTTTAGTGGCGCACTACATGGTGTGTGCTGTGGCTAATTACACAGTAATTTTCACTACGAGATAATGAATAAGTTATACTAGTCTATACTAGGATGTCCATACTATCTTCATTCTTATTGTATTATACGAATCGTAACCCTTGACTCGTATTTTGAAGGACTGCATGAATATGTATTACCAGTCATTACCAAATTCAAAACAGGGTATCAAAAGAGTGATTGTAATTTATGTCAAACTTGACAATACATATGAAATTATATATATGCATCTATGGAAACCAAATAAAACTCAATAAATGTTGTGAATGCTATGAGGCTCAGAGCCATACTTTTAGTAATGAGTGTGTATTACTAAAGAAGGGAAGCGCTGTTCATGACTATTCAATTGCTCTCACTCAACTTTGTAATAACTGTTATTATACTTTTTATTAGTATTTAATAACCTTAATGATTATTGGCATTTTTAGGAAACTAACAACACTGATCCGACAGAGCAAGACACTGATCCGACAGAGCAAGACACTGATCCGACAAACAAAACAAGTCATCATATAATTTCTTATAAGCAAATCAAAGAGTCTCTTAT
Source organism: Camisia spinifer (assembly GCA_034694065.1). Lineage (NCBI taxonomy): Eukaryota > Metazoa > Arthropoda > Arachnida > Sarcoptiformes > Camisiidae > Camisia > Camisia spinifer. Next base: position 20,961 of record JAQFXV010000225.1, read on the forward strand.
ACCTGATATAAATAGTCTGAATGATTTAGAAATACTTGCAAAATTTAGAGAATCGTTGGACAAATATGTAAACAAGCCTCACATTGAAAAAGTCATTGGTCCACTCATTGATAATGAGAATCTTAATTCGGAAGAAACACACGGTGAATTGCTGAAATCCTCAATTGTTTGGAATCCAAATAATTTAGTCAAAGGTCCTCTGCCTGAAAACCGAGCCGACGATCCAGGTAGTGAAATCGATAGAGAAATACTAAATCAACAGTCAGATGAATACAAGAAATGTGCAATACCATTTATAGAAAACAATCAAACTTTCGATGACTTCGCAAATTTGCCACCTACTAAGCCAGTCGAGTGGTCGAAAGACCCGAACCATCCGAATCACCCGGACAAATACGTTGTTCAGGTAACATTGAAATATATCATAAAAATATATTAAGAAAAGTATTTTGAATATTTTTTATTATAATTTTAGTTATATAGGATTATTTCTAGGAGCATTGAATTAACTGTTCGTTCCATTGACCGAAATACCGATTGGAACATAAATATACGCACAGGAGCAAATGTTTGCTTCCTCGCAATACAATATTCAGTGCTACAGACTACGTAAATTTCTCCTATTTTATCGTATGGTTATTTTCAGGTCTTTTGAGTAGATCTCCCAGGTCAATAAGTAGACTCCTTAATGTATACTCGGCCGTGAATTCTCCGCTTGTATGGGTGGAGGGAAGAAGAGCCCTCGAGAACTTAAGTGGCAAAGACTACAATAAATATGGCAACTATTAATGGACAACCCTCACTTTTCATTGGACCATTTACGAATCCCGCAAATGAGAATGCTTACTCTATCTATACTAAAATACAGGCTCATTCATTGGGAACCAAGTTAAAACCAACTGAAACATTACAATACATTCGATAAAAATAGGAGAGAAAAATTTACGTGAGCGGCGCTGAAGCACTGGTTAAATAAACCTTTGATGTGCGTAAATTCAGCTCCAGTCGGTAATGTTTGAGTAGAAAAAAATTAGAAAATTCCACGTGAATTTAGGCTTCTAATCTAAACTGTCGGTAGACTGTACTTGAAGATAGAGGGCCTTAATATTAAAATTGTTGGTTCTTGGGTATCGTATACTATGTTATGTTCGATTAATAAGGGGGGGACAATCTCAAAATACTTCACAACCAGTGCATTGATTGGAGTTGTGTTTTGTGAATTTATTGAAATAATTAATCATAAATAAATACTTAATACATAATAATAATGAGCGCATTGTAAATTTATGTCATTCTTATGTTACTTTACGCGCCTATCAAAGAAGCTCATTATCAATCCCTGTCAGTAGCGGTTAGAGGCTATGTGTAGAAGCTGGCACCAGCTTCTGGTTTCAGTAGAAAACTATGGGTATAACTGCAATACGAAATGGCAAATTTCCATTCACCCTAAACATTGAGTTAGGTTGGGATGTTAGATTCGGATCCTCGCTAGGTTTGATTCATTTAGTAATCTAGCGACATTGCTGGATTTTTATAAATGAGATGTGGGGTAATTTGAGATTGTCCCCTCCTTATTTGTCGAAAAAAACGGAGATAGCATTTGGGGATGTATTTTAAAACTCCGTCGAACATTCAGAAATGTAAAACTTGCAAAATGAAACAAGCTCAACAAATAAGAATACAGTAAAATGTTTTAAAATATTGCACAAAGGTCTTATTGGCCTAGGGGTCAGTACCGTTGTCTTAATAAAAAAAAATTTCGATGCATGTCAAGTAGTCGTGTATTAATCGTGCAAAATGTTATATCCAGCGGTGCAGATAGAGCAAGTTTTAGAGCAAATCTCAAAACATTTTTTATACACAGAGTCATTTGTACGATCTTGACTTTTAGTCAATTATTAGCCTTAAAATGAAAAAATACCCAATATTATGTATTGTTTTCATAGGTATTTATTTAAACTGAATATATAACATCCCCCGCCCAAGGCGGTTAGCCTCATACATAACCCATATACCAACAAATTAACTCCCAATTAACCTCTTAATAATTTCCTCAAATCATAATGTCTCTTCTTTACTAATTTACCATCCTCCTTCCTTATCAAATAAGAATCCCCTCCAAACTTATCAACTACTCTCCCCAATCCTGTAAACCTGCCCTTAGCCTCCTTAGGCTGATTTTTCAAATTTTCTGATTTCGCCATTCGTACCTCCATACCTACATCAAACTTCTCTCTAAACCCTTTTTTAAATTTATCTGCATACCTCCCTACTGAACTGTTTTCTACCATAACATTTCCATGTTCATTCTCCCATGCCTCTACAGGCGTACATCCTATGGCCCCGTGATACGTATTATTGTACGTCCCAACAATCCTCTCAATACGATCTTCTAATTCTCCTTCCGTATCCTTCATTAAAGCTTCTTTTATTGTTCCAATTGCCCTTTCAACTCTACCATTACTCCTATGGGATTCTACCCCCACCTTCCTATGCTTAATCTCCCTGTCCAGACACACCTCCTCAAATTCCTTACTACAAAACTCCTTCCCATTATCACTAATCAATTCCTCCATTCTAAATCCTTCTCCTATCCATGCCTTAATTATCTCTACCACACCTTTTGTAGCCTTACTCTCCACAACCGCTGCCTTTACCCCCCTCGTGAAATAATCAATTGCAATCAACACATATTTTCCTTCCACTCTTATATCAATCATGTCCACCGCCACCTTCTCTAATGGTCTTACTGTCTCTACAAACACACATCCACCTTTTTTCTTCCTGTTGTTGATCTGACAAACTTCACATTTCTTTATAACATTTCTTATAGTTTCCTTAATACCCGGCTAGTAAAACTTCTTTTTGAGCTCATAATATATCGCTTCTGCTCCCCTGTGCTGTAGCTGTTCATGCTCCCTAACTATCAGTCCTTTCCTCTCCCCTTCCTCAGGAATTTCTGCCATTTTCCCATTATCAAAAACCCAAAACTCTCTACCCTCTATGTTATCAACATGTTTGTTCCATTTTCCCTGTGCAATTTTCTTTCCCTGCCCTTTCCTTCTTTCACTAACCATGTTGTTTCGATTATGATCCTCATTCTCATGTAACCTACTTAAAGAATCCGGAACCACCAGCTCTTCTCCTTTATTATACCTAACTTCAAAATCAAACTCCTGAATAGCCTCTATCCACCTATTTATCCTATTGTTTTCGAAATATGGCTTCCTTCTGATTTCCTCCAAAGCCTTGTGATCTGTTACCAGGATGAACCTTCTGCCCCTAAGCTCATATTCGAATTTCTTTATGCCCCAAAACACCGCCAACATTTCCTTCTCAGATATTCCATAACGTCCCTCTGTTGGTGTTAATTTCTTAGATGCCCATTGAATTGGCATCCACTCCTCATCCACATTTTGCTGAAGCAAAACCGCCCCTAATCCAGAGTTAGATGCGTCCGTCCTTAACATAAATATTTTACTATAATCAGGAAGCACAAGCCTCTTCATCTCTTTTAATGTCTCCTTCAATCCTAAAAATTCACTTTCCATTTCTTCTGTCCATTCAAAGTCCTTACCATCTTTTTTCAATCCACTTGTCAACTTCCCTGTTATTTGCGCGTATCCCTTAATAAACTGTCGAAACCATCCTGTTAATCCCAAAAATCTCCTAAGTTCAGGCATATTCGACGGCCTTGGATACTCCAAAGCCTCATTCTTCTTTATTTCCGATGGTGTTTGTTCGCGACCATTAATTCTAACCCCTAATAACTTCACTTCCTTCCCCCTGAACTGAATCTTCTCTAAATTCACTTTCATCTTATACTTACTCAACCTTCTAAATAACTCTTTCAATAATCGATCATGCTCTACAATATTCTTTGAATGAACCACGATGTCATCCATATACACTTCTATCCCTCTACCTCGCAATCCATCCAACATCTTGTTCATCACCCTTTGCAAAATCTGTGGAGAATTCTTAAACCCCATGACCATACTATTCCATTCAAACACTCTCCCGTTGAATTCAAATGCGGTTTTATGCTTATCCGCTTCCTCAATCTCTATATGGTAGAATCCTTCCTTAAGATCAATAATAGTAAACCAGTTCGATCCCTGGGTGGCCCTAATAACATCCCTAATATTGGACAGCTCATAAGGATCTTTCTCAACCAAATTATTAAGCGCAATAAAATTACTTACTACCCGAATTCCTCCATTCGGCTTCTCTATCACCCTGATAGGGTTTCTCCACTCAGACTTTGATTCCCTTATGACACACCTCTTTTCTAAATCCTCTAAATACTCTTCTGATCTCCTCCTGAGCGCCTGAGGAACCCTTTGCCCTCTTTTAACCACCTTCTCCCCCGGAGTCGTTTTTATTTTACATTTCTCTAAATTACTATATTCAATAGGTTTATCACCCGCATCCAAAACATCCGGGAACTCTATCTTTAACCTTTTTACACATATTCCCGTTTCATCACACTTAACCGTGTAATTCCTACTATGATCCTTCTCAACATTTTTATCCTCTAAGCCCATTTTCTTCTGAAACAAATAATTAAAGGTTTTTTTATTAACCCTTTTCGGACAATTTCTCGAAATGTGTCCTTCCTCACCACACGTATAACATTCAACTTTATACCTCTTCATCCCCTCACCTCTCTTATAATATATAAATCTCCTTTGTTGGATGATCTCCCTATCCCATGCCATCCTCTCTTGTATGTACTTCCTTTTCTCTTCCTCTTTGTCCGCTCCCTCCAGAAGCTTCTCCAGCGCTGTCTCCGTCTTATCCCAGCAAACTTCATCCCCACATGTCTCAATGACGAAATTCTTCATTTCCTCGCTGGCTCTCCTCCATTTCCACCCTCTCATCTCGGATTCCTCGACGCCCTCCATCCTTGCATCTATGCTCATCCTCTTCCACTCCAAGCTTAACTTTCGAGCCACTTGGCTCCTCGACCCACTTGTATCGATGTTTTCTTCTGCTGTTGACGCCATATTATGTATTGTTTTCATGGGTATTTATTTAAACTGAATATATAACACCCAATACTTATAAAATGAGAATAAATTACGGTATATTATTTTTGTGTTTTTATCAGTATATATTGGTTTATCAGGAAAGTGTTCAGAACTACATTATATTATCTGTTATAATTCAGTAATGGCAAATGCTATTAAATAATGGTTTGAATTATACTAAATTTCATTATTTACTGCATCATTATTTCCTATGAAAATATAATTTTTTTCTCAAAATTCTAAATAATTTGATTTAAAATATAAACACATTCAATCTAAATATACCATTAAGAAAAACCAATAGAATACATAATAAAATTATGCATACACTTCTGTTAAAATCTCATTAAAAAATGATATTAAATCAAGCATGTAATGAAATCTAATTTAATAAAATTTTTATAATATGATCATGTCTAAATACTTTCCTGGCAAACCAATAAATAAAGATAAAAACATAAACTAATATACCGTAATTTGTTCTCATTTTTAAAGTTTTGTGCATGTTTTCAGTTCAAGGTTAAAAAATGAGTAAAAGTTATGAACGTAATACTATGTTAACACTCATTTCATTCATAAACTGACAAATTTAAATTTACCTATACATAAATAATCTGTAAATTAAATGTTCCCCATGTAAAGCATCTGCACCTATGGTTATATCGTTAATGGGAAATAAAGAATGTGGTTGAACCTTTTCGAGCAGATACAAACATCCATAAGATGTTTAAAAAATATTTCTAAAGGGGTTATAATATCTTATGACTTTTTTCAGTAAATTTTTATTCGTCAAATAATTGAATATTTTATTTAGCCTCAGAACGATGGCAGCTCTTCCAACCAAAATCCAAATCAAAATGGACTTTGAAAGCGGTAGATACTCGCTTCTGGAAGTACAGCGTATGATGTTATAAACTCATATACTCGAGCAGTAATAACAAAGCATAAATAAAATAACTTTTTTTTCTAACATATTTTAAATAAAATAAAATGCTAATTAATTTTGAAGATTATATTTTTGAAAATTATAAAAAATAAACTGATTATATCATTGAAAAATTATTTTTTAAAAATATATGATTAATCAATCTTATTTATTAGAACCTAACATAACCTTTTAGGTTTTTATTATTTTTTTAAAAAACAGAATTAATTTCGAGGTTACATTTAAAACAAGACTGAACAGTAATATATATCTCTTTTATCTAAAGATAATTCTCCCCCCACTCATTTCTTTATTTCTTTTTATATCTGCATTATTATGCTAAGAATCTTTATAAACATTGTGAATCTACGTTTATCGTTTTCAGTTAATTAGAATCACCTCCATTGTTATATTATTATCGCCTATCCATACCTACACTAATCTAATAATCTTATACTCTTTTCCGATATCTCTTCATTTATAGTTATAACGTGTATACTCTTCTCTTATATCCCTTTCTTCGATATCTTTTCTACGATAACTCTTCCTCCGATAAGTTTTCTCTGATAAGTTTTCCACGATATGTTTTACTCCAATATCTCTTCTCCGATAACTCTTCTATATTATCATATTGTTAGTAAAGAACAAATGGTTATTACTAATAAAGGTAATGCTAATAATGAAACAAAAATTTAATTCTTTGATTGTTATGTTTAGAATATTATTTCTCATTATTAATAAAGTGGTTTAACCTTAACAAGGTTGAAAAATTCTTTTATTAACAATTGGGCCAATTTTTTGGTAGTTGAGAATTATAATTGTTGAGATACCAGTTATAATTAAAGTATAGGCTTAGCCCATGTTTCCAATAGACGAGCATTCACAACAATTATTATTACTGGGAGTTACCAGGAAATTGCTGAGAAATCTGTTTAGAAAATGGAAAAACGGTACCACTGCAGTCCCGCAAACCTTTGTGGATGCGGACAAGCAGCTGAAAGTTCTTATTGATGCTGGCAGAGGACCCAGTACGAACGGAATCGCATCTTCTGAGGAGTGCGAGGAAATTCTGAACAGCTTTCTTGTGGCCGGCGACGAGTACGCGGTGGACTCTGTGCTTCTGGAAGGAGGAGTAATCAACGACGTTGATGAAATATCCGTTGAAGAAGTATCTGCGTGCATCAAGAGGCTCGGGAACGGGAAGGCTGCTGGCTGTAGCGGAATCAAAAACGAGATGCTGAAGATCGGGGAGGCACTGCACCCAAGAATTGCGGGCCTCTTCAATAGCATACTGAGAACACAGGCGATCCCTCGGAAGTGGAAAACAATCAAGTTCTACCCATTTAGGAAGGATAAGAACAGCTTCAGGCCAGTTGCCTTAACGGAAGTGGCAAGGAAGCTGTTTGAAAGAATACTGCTGAAAAGGATGGACTGCAAGGTCTCTGGACAGCAGGCTGGCTTTGTCAGAGGGCGCAACACTGTAGACCACGCAGTGACCTTCGACAGCTACCTGAAAAGGAGTAGTGGCGGTCTAAAGGTAGCTGCGCTGGACATCAGTAAAGCGTAAGACTCTGTGGATCGGAGAATTCTGTACAGGAAGCTCCTGAAACGCGGAATGAGCCGGCAGTTGGTCAGGATAGTGATTGGACTGTTAGAGGGAGTGAAGTGCCATGTCGAAAGTGACGGGTGGAGCAGCAGCCGGAGGAGTCTGGTGCGCGGCTTGCCACAGGGATCTGTGATAAGTCCGCTGCTCTTCAACCTGTTCATCGACGACATAGTACTGAAGCTCCACCCGGCCGAGCGGCACAAAATACTGCTGTATGCCGACGATGATTCGAATGTTAGCTTTCAGAGCGAACAGTCGCATAATTTTTCTCTCTCTCTCTTAGGCCTATAATTATATTATAGCCTATAGTTATAAACAGTTTTTCACTATAATTTCGCTTAAAT
>JAQFXV010000226.1:0-28858 GCA_034694065.1 Camisia spinifer
CGGACCACACTTTGGGAACCTCTGCTTTAGTCAATGATGGCTTTAGTGAGGGATTATTGTTGATAATGCGTTCTTTAAGTTGAGCTTAAGCTTATTGAACTCTTTCCTAATCTTATGGAATACTGAGAAGGGATTGGTTTTTTACACGCTCCTCTCATATCAATAAAATTCTAACATCAATTTCAAGTATAAATTGGGACCATTCAAAATAACTGCTCAAAAAATGCAAATGGCCTTTGACCTTTATATAATTAAATTTTAAATATCTCTGAATATAAACTGTAAATATGAATTTTATTACTGATGTATTTTATCAACGCTTTTCAGATTTTGATATCAATCGATGTTTATATTCCGGTTTCACAAAAATGCAAAGTAAATATATTTTTCAATTCTTTTTAATTTACTAAATAAAAATCAATTTTTGATTTAGTTATGTAAATTCAAGTAAACTTGGATTAATTTTTGGCAAATTTTCTGAAATTTGTGGATATATTTCGATTATAATAGGAAACATTGAAATATTCGAACTGTAAATTTTACTTTAAATAATAGCATCGATTGATGTGAAAATCTGAAAAAGCGTTCATAGAATAAATGAGTAATAATAATTATTTTTACAGTTTATATTCACGAATATTGAAAATTGAATTATATTAAGGTGAAAGGTGATTTGGATTTTTTGAGCAGTTATTTTGAATGGTCCTAACTTATACTTGAAATTGATGTTAGAATTTGATTGATATGAGAGGAGCGTGTAAAAACCAATCCCTTCTCAGTATTATTGGTAAACCTTATGTACTGTATTTTCAACAAAAAGGACAACTCCTCTATAATAGAGGCTGAATATAAATCAAGTTATTTCACAAATTTCTTCAAATTCATTCAAGCATTATTTTTACAATATATTTCAGATAATTATAGTTTTAGACTTACAAGTAAGTGGTCTTTAACATAAGCAATAGTTTACTCGAAAAACCTTAGGATTTCACTCTTGATTTTTAATTGATCCGAACAATTATGAAATATTTAGATTAATACTTAACTTGAATATAAAATATGCTCTCGAGTCAGAATGACATTCAATTATTTTGTTTGCTATACTTTTGAACTTTTGTACAATAAAATTGGAAAATTGCAGACAAAATAATAGCAAATAAATATAACTGAACCTCAACTGACTATATATATCAAATAATTGTATAATAATTTGAAAATTAATAATTTTCAAAATTAAATTGTGTTAGTTTTTACTCAAACTGTCTAAAAAATCCGGAAACAATTAAAAGTTACGAAACACCCGAAATTAGAAGTGTAAAAATGAATGTTAAATGTTTTAATTATGATAACTAATTTGTACCCATTAATGTTTATCAATGGGAAAAATTTTTGATCTAATATTGATAGCCTAATAAAATGCTTTATAAGTTGAATATTTATAACTTAATAAATAACATTCGATGCTATTAAAGGGCTAAACCTCTCAATTAGGTTTGAATATATAATTTGCAACAAAAATCTATTTCACGAACTTCTTATTTAAAGTTAATGAAATTTTTTTCGAATTACTGAAAAGTTTTCGTTCCATTACAGGGATTGGTTTTAAGGGAAATCGTGTCTGTATTGTCTGTTCATGCGATAAATTATAACTGACTGTATGAGAGCATTCTTTTAATAATACATGAGCTATATCTGAATCTCAACACAAAATCTCTGAATCTGAATCTCTTAGTATTTAAAATATGCATAATTATAACAGTAGTTCATGACTACTGATATTGGAGTCGAGGATGATTCCAAATATTTAATAATAGGTTTACTTTTTAGATTTAGAGCTTCGTGAATGCATTTTTATGTTAAATAGAGTGTTGATTAGATCGTAAAACAATAATTTATTAATCAAAAAGATAGAACAGTAAACAGTATTTTACAATTATTCACATTTGAATTTCTCTTAATTTGAGTAAATTTATGATTTAATCCTAAATAATATAACATTTTCTCATTTGATACAACTTTTGATACAATGATATAAATATAAGAAAAATGAAATACATTTTCGGATACTATACAACTTAGTGTTCGTTCTTTAATGAACACAACAAATGAAATCTTGTCTTTCGTTTGGATTCAATCGCTAAGTGATTGTTAACTGACTTGAATGACAGCAACAATAAAGACTTGACAAATAAAATTGAATGTCTGCTTAAGTGTTTCAAAGCTAAATCGGGTCAATACATCACAACGAAACTATTTAATAACTTTTGTTCATTTTTGACTCGCCTCATAATTTCATTCTTATGTCTCTAACTGTGAAAGTATCCCATTTTGACTTCAAATATTGAATTATATTTAATTAAAAGAGGAATATATTTTCGATTTAGTTTGAAAATTGAAAGATTAAAGAGTTTAATGATAATGAGTATTTATTTGTTCGTATGGCTCGATTCTAATGGTTAAAGTTTAGTTAAATTGTACAAATTTTTCTTAAATCAGACATCAGAGGCTTTATAGTTTGAATAATAGCTGCCCTCATAAGTATTCATATAAATGAATTTTGGTGGAAGATCTTCAGGTTCGTACTCTTGTTTCAACTGTTGTTCTTTTTGTTGCTGCTGTGACTTTGATAGTCAAGAGTAAACATCTTTAGACATATCCTGATAACCACTCAATGGCATAAATGGGAGACCATTTCCGGGTTGAGTCATTAGATTATGTCCTGTATCGACATCGCTTACTTTCCTAATTGGTCTGGTATTGCCATAACAGCAAATAACATACTTTATTTCTCGCAGCAATTCTACACATATGTGATCCTAAAGTTAAACAAAATACTTTTAATCACCTTAAAAACAAACCGAATCCAGGATTTGTTTTTTTTATTTTTTAGTTCTTTCCTAAACTTGAAAAGATTAGTTTTGAAGGTTCACTAATTATTGTCATATAAATACAATTATAACTATAGAATGAAGAGATTTCTGTTCAAATCACTCGCCTAAAAATTATGCAATTTTTTGTTTCTTTGTAACCAATTATACTTAAGCCTACTTTTTCTTAAAATTCCAGAACTATTTTATAACTCTATTTTTGTGTCAAAAACTTTTTTGCAAATAGATTATTCAAATCTGAACTTTTTTGGGAAATCGTTCTAAATTAAAGCCAAAAACGAGCTTAAATTTTTTTCTCCAAAAAATGTATGAGAATGTTCTGATTTGAGAAAAGGGTTTTCTAAAAAATACAAAAACAAATACAACCAATAACTGTGCCTAAAATGACACAATTAGTCAGATTCAAGATTTGATTTTGAATTTTGATTGTTTGAACGATTAAAAAAATTGCATAACTTCTTGATTGATACCTCACTTGCAATAAATGTGTTTTAATAGAAATAAATTGTAATTTAATAAAAAAGTGACCTACTCTTTCATTTCTCGGTATATTTTTCATTTTCCAAATGAATTCTCCTAAACATATAATGATAGCAATACAAGAACCCGCCGCCAGCACTACAAAAACTCCGCCCACATTCGCCAGTCCTAATTCACTGGCAGAACCGGACACTTTTTGAGTTTCTTTAGGTCCTCCACATTTGCCTTTGCCAGACCACCATCGCTCCTTAAGCATATGCAGTTTACCATCTTCTTGTAGCTTAAGAATGGCATCAGATATTATAGACCTGTAGGGGCTGTCGGGTGGGGTCGCAATGCCATAACCTTTCGAGTCAAGAAGCGCTCCCACTTGATATAGATCACATTCACGCTCAACAATGTATTCAATACTTGTCGATTCCATCAAATATGCGTAATCTCCTAAACAATCAATTTTATTATTAACAATTTGTAGAAATTGTCTCTTTTTCACAATAATAACCTTTTTTAACTCTTTCAACTCCTTTAGAATTTGATTCAACGAAAACACTGGGACGATAGGTCTCCATAAAAGACCACATTCTGGCATAAGTTGAGAAATTAGAGTTCTTGAAGAAAGCCTCAGTCGAACCCGATTTGACGCACCCGTAAGGGATTTTTGTTTGTTTAGATAAGTCTTCCGCGGATTCAATGGGATTAACCATACGCTCGACAGTGAGAAAAGCGGCCAAATTGGCGGTATAGGAAGAGACCAAAATAAGAATGAAGAACCACCATGATGCTGCCAAGACACGTGTCGACAGTGAACGTGGCATTATATCACATCCCTGTTGCATAAGACACCCAATTGTAAACCATAGCGTGTTTTTCATACTAAAGTTATTCTTTAGTTCTTCCGGTTCTTTAATACATGGATGAGGATTCACCCATTCATAGGGCGAAAAACGCGCCACAAAGAATAGGAAAAGTGTTACGCCTAAGAACGATGTGATTAAATAGACCCAAACATCCATAGCTAGCGGTGACATAAATGAAAATAGCTTTGGCGGCTCTTTCTTATGCTTCTTATATAATATTCCAATTCCAAGACTCATGAAAGGCATCGTGAAGTCTACAGCAGCTTCTCTTTCGTAAGTTATAGTTAGGTCAGCGACAGCTATGTCTGCTTTCTGTTTGAAACAATTACTTTTATCACCATTTCATTCTATAATCACTTTTTACTTCACGATTCACCAAAACATTCATTAATAACTTGTCTAATTAATTTAAACTATCATTAATTAGTCATTTTAGTTGTAAATCATTCTCAGTATCAGTAATTGGTTTAAGTTTATGCCTATTGAATGTTACCTTTTCTCACATTAAATCAAACTTGACCTTCATTTACAACAATTCAAACTACTGATAATTTTCTCAGAATTCAATAAATCTATAAAAAGTGCACTCAATTCACAACGATATGAGAAAATTGAAGATTTTAATTATCGGAAGTGTGAGCTTGACATACATGCAAATTAGAGCCAAACAATATTCATTTTCTATTCTTTTTATTTCAAATATTGAGCTATCGATTCAAACCTATGAATAAAGGTTTGAAACCAAGAATTGTTTAATTTCATTAACTTAAGGAAAAATCAATATTTAGTGGAATTTAATTAAAAATTTAAACAGTTTCTGTCCCATCAATAACTTTTGTCAGTTTATACTAAAATACTTTAGTCATATAAAAACAAATATAATCACAAAAACGTTTTGTTTCATTCATTAAATTTTTTAAAGAACTTAAAATAATTTATAAAATAAAACGAACAGAAACCTAATATTTGGTTAAAATGTGCATTTTATGGAAAAATTGCAAGATATGAAACTTATTCATTTATTGGTGTACTTCTGGCACATTCTATAATAAATGACTCACCCCTTCAATTAGTTCCTTAATCATACCATTCCAATCTCCTCTTTCATTTTTTCTTCCATGAACTCCATCATCAACTAATTTAATGATATACTTGAACTCAAGAACTTGTGCGATTTCTTTTATAAGATCAATACAATAGCCCTGAAAGCGATCGTTTCCATACATTTCTTCAGGTCCTTCATATTCCATACAATAAGGATTTCCCTATAAATCATAGTTATTAAGTGAGACGTCTATTACTAGTCTAATGACTAACTTGAAAAATAGGTTTACTTACAAGTATTGTCACAACAGTTAGAGTCTTGTTTTTAAGTGTCTGTCTATAGCCTTCTGTCATAGCTTTGGTGTAATTACTCATAAAAGTGACTTTGTCCTGAGGAGTCCAGTCTCCCACCTAATCATTTATAGTCATTTCCAGCAAAAATACTCATCAGAAACAGTTCAACCTTTTCAACTACTAATCATTCTATCCTAAAGTCTTACATGTTTCAGACCTTCTCGTGTCAACTCAAGAAGTCTTAATTTAAAATCAGTTCGAGAACCACTCGAATCGAACCTAATATGCCCAGTAATGCCTTCAATATTAATCTGAATTGATATGAAATAGAAGTGATATAATATAAGTTTGACATAAATAGAGTAGAAATTATATATTGCAAACCATTCTCATATAATTGGTGACAGCATTACCATACTGCCATGGCTCTTCTGTCTCACATGATATGGGTCTTATACTTATAGATTGTGTCTGATCTAAGTCATGAAGTGCTTTAGCGAAGAGTCGAACCGCATCGTAAACCAAACCCACCTCAGTCTTTGTGTAAACAATACATTAATATCAATGATAATACACTTAATACAGTAATATTTCAAGAGAACTCAAATTTTTCTGTCAAATACGATAACAATCACTGTTTTTAAATTTACCGTAAAATTCTGAACCATTATCTATAATAACAGAAAATAACTATAAGTTTACGGTTGACAATGATTTATGATTCAATATTACTCTTGCGAGTTGTTCCACATTATCTCCTTTCCATCCGCCAAAACGGAGAGGTCCTGATTGCCAGTCTCTGATCACTTCATTAAATTCCTTCATGTTCTGATCAACTAAACTAAATCCTGATATATTAGTTCCTCCGTATTGGAAGTCTTCTAAGTCTACAGTATGGACATCAAGCGATGTGAAGAAATAGTTGTGATAATCAGATAACATATCGACTTGTTGTGCATGTTTCAGAACTGTGAAGATATGTTCTCGCGGAACGTCAATTATTATGTTACGGATTCCCAACTTATGTAACTCTTTGAATGTCGTGCGATATTCAGCAGTTCCGACAGGAAATTGTCGGACAACTATTTTCTTCTCTCTCAGTTCAGGGTCTTTAAGGATTTCCTGCACTCGTACTAAAGCTATAAAAATCAACGTTTAAATTGGATCTGAAAATCCCTTTTCAGCATTTATTTTTATCATATTTTCTTTTTTGACTCTATCTATAAAGAGTCAATAATTTCTTTCCACTCAAATGCTTGACTTTTGAATTTCTTTTAGTTTTCTCACACTTTCAGATAAAGAACACGTTCGATAAGCTATAAGTCTTTGCTTTTTGAGAGGCTCTCAGTTAAAAGTTAATCACATTTTATGATATGTCAAATTATTTCAAGTATTTAATTGAAAAATTAAGAGATTGTATTTTATAATAAAGCCTAAACTTGTTTTGAATAAAAACAAATTAAAAAAAATTTCAAACAATTTGAATTTTGTTTTTTGAAGAATAAGTTTAGAGTTTATAATGAATTGTCATTTATTTAAAATGTTAGAAAGCTTTGAAAAATGTTTTGATATTGATTTAAAACTTTACTTTTCTAAGTTAATTAAACTTCTGTTGGAATTTCACTCATTAATAATTGGTGCAAAAATAGATAATTAAGACTTGCCTTCATTCTCTTCATAAAGTATAGCAAGACTTTTCCAATTTTTCAGTTTAATCAAGTCTCTGAAGGCATTTCCCAATGCAATCGGATGTGGGAATAGATTAATGGAGTGATTCGAAGGGGGATCAAACTTGAAATCCCATCTGGTTTCCATATGTGGCATATGCAGTACATCACAAGTTGACTGAACGTGAGCGCTGGTCTCAACTGATTGCGGGCCAAAAACAGCCGCAACTTCTTCTTTCAAAAGACTACACACTTGAATATTGAAAAAACAATAATATGAGACTTAATGCACTTGCCATTAAAGTGAATTGTATTGTACAATGTATTGAACGCCTTAATTAAGATATAAGCTAAGCATTTATAAACAAGCTATTATCTCTAATTGTATTATTAGTGCCTAATAATGATTGACTAGCATTAAGTGTTTCTTTCAACAAATACCTCGTTTAGATGCCTGAAAGCTGTCGCATCTCTCAAGTCTTTCTACTTGTGCCACAAGCCTTGTATGTGGAAGAATCCTATTGTCAGCATTTATCCGGTCCACTGCGTATCTAAATGCAAGTTCCACTGCATCATCACCGTTCTCAAATAGACCACCTAATCATTTATAATTATAGCAATTATTAAATTATAATTCAAGGAAAATCATTTATTACGTTTGACATAACTATGAGATCTGCTTTACATTCAGGATATTTTCCTTTAATTAACTTTTATTGTATGATGTCTTTATTTTTTGTATTTTAATGAAAATCAAAGCACTATTAGAAAAGTAAATTTAAATTATGCTATTGAATAAGTAGCAATCATGTTAATCGATTAATATGTACTACAAGACAATTTAAATAGCTATTTATGTTCATAAAGGACATAAATAAGGGCTTTACATAATAAACAAAGTTAAGACTATGTAGGTCATTTCGTTCAGTGGTTCTCTTATTCCTCGTATCTATTCATATATATTATTGATGAAACTGTTTCATATAAATTACATAAAACCTTAATTGAAATGCTCTCAAAATCACTGGATTGAAAGATTTTTATGTCATTTCATGAATAAGTAATCAGATGTTATACAGAGTAGACCATTATTGTTAATGCTATCAAATATTTTGTAGCCGAAACAAATTATTCAATAGAATTTATTACTTTTAGTGAATATCAAGTTTAAAATTTGGTTCATATACTTGAAGAAAAACTATCTTATTTATAGCATAATTAACACAATTTATTTTATTGAGACCATAGGTTTTATAGAATTTTTACTTAATATTCATAAAAATATTGATCCATTCAAAGAGATCAATATTCAATTCAATAAGAATGACCTCACACTGAAATGAAAGAAGTAAAGTTACATTCAATTTGAGGTAAATGCTTGAAAATATTATGATAATAAAATTTGTTTCTTTAAAATTGATTATACATTCATTTGTGCGTAAAATTTGATTGTCTTTTATTACTAAAGTATAATATTGATTTTCCTACTGTTAATGCTCAACTCAATAAAGCTCTAAAATATTGATTTGAATATTCTCCCATTTGTAAAATTCTTGAATCAAATTAATGGTTCATTTCTTTGCTAAAAAATTAAAAATATCGCTTCTAAAAAACTAAAAATATCACTTTATCACAAAAACTTCATAATGGGTAGTCTGAATTTGCAATATTTACTCATATTTTGATAGAAAATATCGTTCTTGTATTATATATTTCTCAGCTAACTTTTTACACTTGCAAAAATTGATAGCATCTGTTGGTGAGCATGACATGTTCAATGATGGAATATATTTTTTTACACATAACCCATTGTTCATTCAAAATGATAAAATGCTTTTATTTGATAACACAGGAAATATCAAGGATTCATGTGAATCAAATATATAAGAATAATGCTTTTATTTGTAGACTAACTTTAGAAGTAATAGAAATTTTGAATGCTATTTCACGAGAATTTTTGACCAGAATCAGAATCTTTTATCAATATAAATGCATACTCTTTTGAAAATGTAATTCTAAATTTAATGCTATCCACTTTTTTCATATGGATGTCATTCATCACATTTATCTTGAAAGCCAAAGGCTGTAGAAATAAAGTCAGAAACAAAATATTTCGATATCTCTTTTTCTTAAATTTCTGTAAATTAAAATGAATCCCTTTCATATTGATAGACAATAAGATTGAATCATTTCATTCGTGTAATCAATGTTGAAAAAATTGCTTATTTTTTCTCTCAAATTCAAAGTCTAAGGTGAACTCATTTATTCGTTTTTCAGCTATAAAGACTTCAGCTCTCTAGACGTTAATAGTGATACTGTATATCATATTCTTTACTGCATGAATTATTTTCACACTTTTTTGATGAAAAATACTTTTTTCAAATACCAGTATTGTATAGTAAAATAAGATATTAAAATGAGATCATTTTCTACAATGCTTGTCTTGAATTTATAGAGTTTAAACGATTCAAAATTTGAAAATTTTTTATAAGAAATCTTTATGAAAAGACGAATGAATCAATTAAATGCGGATTATTCATAATTGAGAATATTTTTGGATTTTATAACTTAATATTAACATCCACAATAATTGCATGCAACCAATCAAGTACAATAGAATCCATTGATTTATAAACTTATCTTATTTCAACAATTCTTCATAACGCAATTTTGGGTCAAAAATACATTATCAATCGAAAGTCATTATGTAAGCACAAGCTCAAGAGTTTGAGGCCCAGCTCAATGCTCAGTTTTGCTAATCTAATCAAGCTCATCATAACTTAAAATATATTATATAAGCAAGAGGAGGCTGAAGGTGGTTCAGATCCAACCTTCAAAGCTCAAAAATCTACTCGTCCAATATTTTTGGAAAAATTATTCGGTTTTCAAAAGAATTTTGATTAAATTTCAAGAGAAATAAAAAAATTCTTCAAGTTTTTTAGATAATAAAAATTTCATCATAAAATAGTGATTAAAAATATACTGTGATTTTTTAAAGTAGAACAAACTTTCGGAACAAAAACTATAAAATCCTTTTATTTTCGATTCAAAATTTGTTATATGTTGAAGACTTACTGGAAAAATTGATTGATATTTTCAAATATTGAAAATAAAATATGAAAAAATTGTAGAAAAAAATTCCTTATAAAAACGATGAGTTTTTAAACCCTCCCACATTGACTCTCACAGGTAGACCCCATTTTCCAAGAGGGTACTTGCTGAGTATGAGGCTCAGGCTCGGCTTTTTGGTTAAAACCGACCAATAGATAATATGAACCCAATAACTTTTTCTGTTAAATATATGAGACGATCAAAAGTATTTTATTTGCCTAATTTTTAAACAAAAAATTAAAGAAAGATTTTTTCTCAACAAATTCAATTAAGTTAATCAATCATTAAAAAATCAATTAAAGTTTCACATTCCAGGATATTTATGGAGTTTTATATGTTTGTGTAAAAGTACAGCAATTCTAAGGATAATTTTCAAAACTAAATTGTCTTTTATTTCTAACATTAAAGTAACAACTTTTTAAAAATTTCATTTTGAAAATCGATATCATAGTATTGCATGAGGTCGAGAGTGTTTTTTCATTTAGAATAAATAGGATTTATAAAGTTGATTCTCACAGAATGTTGAGTTAAGAGCTAATAAATTTTATTGGCTTCAGTGCAAGTGCTTTTTATGCTTTGCCATTGTTGGAGTTGCGGCTATTACTTAGAGTAGTTTTAGTCAAATTTATCTGTTCATAATAATGAATAACCACTACCTCACGTTTTCTTGAGCTCATAAACATTTCACAGACTCGCTCAATAAGAGAAGCGATACTTATTTAATCATTTTTTTTATAAATATTATAGATCTGAAGATGATCTGAGTTGAGATCGACTTATTCAGATCTTTGCATAATTTATTTGTCATGTTAATTAAATAGATTGAAAATTTAATCTCAACACTATCAGAATAGAAAGTTTTTCAAATTCAACTGTGTTACAAAAGTCACCCAATTTGTTGAGTTCAATACTGATTCAATTTTTTTTAAATAAACTAATATTTTTTCAAAAAATTATTCAAAAATTAGGAGCTCTGAAACTTAATATATTCAAAAACTTGAAAACTTTTACAAACTAATTGCAAATAAATATTTAAATTGTATGATTGAAGCAAAGGAGATAATTTAATTGCTTACCTATTTTAATAACATTCGGAAGTCCATTAATTTTTGATGCAATTTTACTCATTACAAAAGTCAAGAAAATAATATAATTAAATGATGCCATTATTTGACAGAATAAACTCAAAACATTTGAGGGTAAACTTATTTAATTCGCTAGTTATCCGAGAATAAAAATGATAAGAAATGGCGTTCACATCATCAAAAATATAGGATCAGTCCAAAAGTGATGCTGAAAGCGGTGAAAGCCATTCAATGCGATCATTTCTAGCCATACATCTATCGAAAACTGTTTACGCCGAATAATGTACGCTTTTATCACTATTCTGACACTTTTCTATACTTATAACTCAAACGATACACGATTTAGCTCTTCTTTAATGAGAAGATATCTGAATGATTCTCTATTTTCAATATTATCAGATAATAAATAAGAGTTAGTTATTCTGTTTTGAGTTGAGAATTTCTTCAACGAATCCCTAATGACATACTTTGGGAAAAAGTATTGAACGGTTTTCCAGAAGCAGATCTGGTCGCATAGCAACCCATCCGAATTTGATAGTTTTATCACATCATACAATGCATCACTTTTGATAATAAGAACAAACAATTCCAGACATATCTTATAAATTCCACTATTCTTTAAAAATTTCTCTTCTAACTTCTCAATCATTTGTCATAAAGTCAAAGAATTGTTTAAAATTCTTATAAATTAATTATTTCGCTATAATTGTAATTTTCGGCGCAAATCAATTCTGTTTATGATCGACTGAAAATCATTAATAAAGTTTTTACGCAGTTAAAAAAGGAAACATTAGACAAGAAATATGATTGAGTTATGCTTTTTTGGAGATATAATACTGAATTGATGTATAAATTTTTATTCCTTTTTCCGAATTATATCACCAAAGCTGGTCTCTCATTATTTTTCCTCTTCACAAAAGAATCGTTAAGATATACAATATATCAAATGAAAGATATATAACAAAGTTACTATACAAAAGCTCAATCAAAAAGTGATGAAAGCTCTTAATTTGAACCAATACTGCACAAGTTCCGCAAAAAATTCATAACTTTTTCATCCTTTAGTTTCAAAGCTATCAATTAAACATTGTTTGCTTTAATAATAATTTTCTCAATTAGCTGTCATTCTTTATTAAAGCAAAAATTGTTGATTTATTTTCTTAACTGCTTCAAAAACTTCAGATCTTGTTTAACAAGTAGTCTAAACATGTTTTTCAAATATTGAAAAGTATTTCCATAACTTGAAAACTAGTCCTTTGTTTTATGCAATGATAATTATCAACCAATGATTGCGAGCATATTATTCATCGCTATTTTCATAATATTCATCTAAGAAAAATATTTTTATATCGCAATAAAAGTTATGCTTCAAAAAATTCTAATCTTTTCACTTTCAACCAATTTATTTTGTATTAAAGTATGCAATATATTCAGAATATACAGGTATTTGAAAATTATTCTGTTAATCTTCATCATGAATAACACGATCGATATTAAAGTTTTGGTCGAAGATTTTATTTTAGACAAAATATACATAAAATAGATTAACATAAATTGAAAATTATAGATAAACGCTTCTCTTTGAGTACGTGAAAGATTTAAAAAACATTCGCATAAATTGCATGAGATTATTGAGAATTATTTCAATAAGAAGTTCGTACAACTTTGGAATAAATGTTATGCGTCAATCCCGGATCCACTGATGCGTAATTAATGTGATGAAAGGGACGAGATATTTAAGTGCTGACAAATAATTCATATTTTATCGATAGAAAAAACGCCTCATATTGTATTTTAAAAAGTTTCTAAGTCGTAGCTATAGACAAAACTCTCTTGTTTTCATCACTCTAAGTCTATGACCCATAAGTTTTCGAACTTAACTGATTTATTTGAATACAGTTGTCAATTAATTTAAAGGCCCGAAAGGATATCTAGTTTTACGCATCACTTTGGCAATGATTCTAGAATTAATTTCAATGCTTATCGCGAAAAAGGCCTCAATGCAAAAGAATGAGTTAACCAGCATTAGAAAAAGCGTATAAATTTTATTCCACAGGCTGTACAGTGTTATTCAATGAAAATTTTTATCAACTGCGTAAATGAGTTGAAGTAAGTTTCCAATCAAATATCAATGATTTATGCTTCAAATGTAACTGAAAGCTAGCTTTAAAAATATTCTAAAAATATCATTTTGAAAAACAAGTTGTAAGCTTTATAAATATGTTTTTGTAATGCTATGTGTCGCTCAAACTCATAATGTTCACCTTGATAGCTTTGCAGTGCAGCTTTGTTAAATCCATTGAATTTTCTTTGAGGCAGTAAAACTAGTAAACTCAATGTTAAATTTAATAAATTCAAGAAAATCCAAAATATTTAATTTATAATTCAATTAAGACATTAGAATAATGATGATTAGAACTCCATTTCATCATCGAATACATTTGGCTCTCCAAAGTGCTAAGTCAAGAAGCATAATCATTTATTAAGTCTAAATTATCACAGTCATTTGAGTTATCGTCAATAAATCTAATACAAATATTATAGATATATTCAATAGAAAGTAATTTTTGAACTCTTTCATTATGTTTTTGAAATTATTTATGATACAATTTATAAATAGTTAATTGAATTTATAGAATTCTCTGAATTGACTCTAAATTTGTTCACTCTCATCATAGCAGTTATGATTATGCAATAAACTTATAAGTCGTTTCAATGAGAGATCAATGTATTAAAAAAACAGACAGTGAGGCCTCATTTTTGATTTACATAATATTGATTCCCTTCAAAGATAGGTATTCATACATTAATCACGTTATGCTATTAAGTGGTTGGGTGTCAGAAGCTTAGCGTAACATAGAGTGTGTGTGAGGGTCACTAGAGTGCTGTTTTAGCGTAATGTAGTTAGTGACGAGGCCTTAAATTAAGTATAACCAATACATTTTATCTAAACTAACAATTTATTTTTATTAAACATATTTTATTACTTCATTTTTTTATATCCATACTAAATTACTATTATTTTTGTAGGTCTTAAAATTGCTTTTGATAAATGCAAATTCAGTTTAGAAGTCTTTAGTTATATTTTTTAAATAAATTAATTGATCAAACAAATGATAAGAAATATTAATAGATTTACCGATCAGTTAAAGTTTTAATTAACTATTTTTACTCAATAAACAAACAAACAAAATATTTATAAGTACTGAAGTCGTTGAATACATGAAACATAATTGAAAAATTGATTATTATTATAAAATGAATGTATTGTAAAGTTTGAACAATTAGTAAATGCGGGCATAAGATGGTTAACGCTATCCTATTATAAAGTGTTAGTTAAAATTATGTTAGATTCTCGATATCGATCTGAACAAAATGATACCACAGTTGACCGGATCAGACAATATCAGATGACATCAATATTGTTCTTGTTAGAAAAAACTTTTTAGAACTTTTCCTGTATTAGATATAATTGTTCAGTCATTCAACTTGAATGAGAACTTATTTACGAAAAGTTTTGATGTGGTTTATGATTTGGGAAAAGTTGTCGAAAAATTGAATCAAAATAATTTAGTCTCTCGATTGAAAAGCAAACAAATCAAATTTCGATTCAAATTTTAACTCAATTTAATTTAACTCAATTTATTGAACACAAAGAAATAGTTCATTTATTATGAATTATTGTAGAATCAAAATATTGAATACTCAAAGTTTAAGGTGTTTTGAAGTTAAAAAGGATTCAAATATTTATAAAAATAAATTCAGAATTTTATTTATTTTTACATTTCTCCCAAATTGTATAAAATTATTTTTTGTAGAATTCAATGCAATGTAAATGATTACTAAAATACAATTTATAAATACATACTTTTGATAACTTTGACAACTCTTAAATTCATTAAAAGCTATCAAAAAAACTTAACTAGAATTATATAATTTGCTAAAATGTTATCAAAAGCTATTTCGATATATTTTAGCTGATGCTCAAATAGTCTTATGAAAAAACCTTATCATAAAACAGATAAACTCTCATTTCAATGAATCTCAAGCTCAACCTTTCATATAAATATACAGATCATTGCTTCAAAATATAAATATAATAAGTAAATAAATTCAAGGATAAGATATTGTAAAAATATTTATCACTTGATAAATAATTAACAACATTATAAACATTATTTGAAAACTTGAACAAAAATTGGTAAAAAGAGATTTTTAACGATGAGTTATTGCTATTCGAGAAGATTTTCCCCATTTTTAGTTTGATGATCTTCACAAATATACCCTTCATAGTAATATAGAGTATATGTAACCACTCCAAAAGTGGCCGCATTTGTCGGGAAAGCTCTGACCAAAGTGGGTGCGGCCCCGCGTACAAACACATTCACTCCTTCTTCAGACAATGACTCCCGAAAGCAATGACGTATTGATGTAAACTTTATGTCCGCCTGTATTCGAGACTTAATCACATCTATGGGATAGATTACGACCCAAGACAAGGCACCAGCCGTTCCACCGGCTAATAGTAATAGTAATGTTGAGGGTGGATATGATGAAGAAGTTTTTGATAACCTCAAAATTAGTTCAAAACATGAGAAATAGGTGGCAAAAGCGGGTGCGTCTCGAGCTATAGTTGCCATTAGGCCTCGATATAAGCCTCGAAAACCGCCTTCTTTGTGGATAACTTGTCGAAAACATGATAAAACCGATGAAGAAGTTAATTGAGCTCTGGTTTTAACCAATTCCATCGGACATGTGATCACAGATTGTGAAATTCCGGCAATAGAGCCGGCGGTCGCGTGCCATAAAAGGCTGGGTTCTATTGAATTACGCATTAGTGATCCGTAAACACCAAAAACAATAGCATTAATCGCTGCCAAACCCGTGAGCGGAGCTGTTAATCCTCGATATAATGAAAAAAACTATTGATAATTCAATTGAAAATAATCGAATTTAAAATCCATATCTAATTGGATGAATTTTAAAATAAACTACCGAAGAGTCGGCGATTAATGACTTCATTGATACCCGTTTAGTACTCGTTTGCATAAGAACTTTAATGGTGTCCAACGGGTGGCCAACGAGAACTCCAGCGGCGCCTGTTATCAAATTAAAGACAATTTAATCTTTATTAAACTTAACGTAAGTGTTAATATATGTTCACCTCCGAGACAGCCAGCGATGAAATCTATAGGACTTGCCATTTAAACAAATTTGTATCCATAGTAACACATCTGTCCTTTTAATTATTAAAAAGGCTTCAAATGTTCATTAAAAAAGGAATTTCTAATTGAATAATGCCTTAAAAACAGTATCTATAAGTCATGTGCAATTTTTAGTGCTTCAGGCAATTTAACCCTCTTTTTGCGTAACTTCGCATTAAATTATGAGGCATTCGCTTATCTATCGGATTATCCAATAGTTGTTATGTAAGGGTTATATATGTGTAAAACTTCTTGATTACAGCTTAAATGTCATAACTTTTTATTCAAATCTTATTTTACTTCAAATAATTTCAATTATTCTTACGTAAATTGCTTTGAAATCACACTTCAATTGTCTAATTATGCAATAAAAATATTATGATTATATGTCACAGAACTTGTTTTCAACCTAATTAGCATTCATCAAATGCATTAATAGAAACTTAAAGATCTATCACATGTTATATAATTAGTTATAAGGTTTATATCATTATAAAAATAACTTTGAATTGTGACGAAAAATTATTTGCTTTAAAGCATAGTATGTGTTGAACATTAAATTTTTAATTGAATGCCTATTATGAGTATTATTAAAGATGAAACAAATGATAAAGATTATGATATATACAAATCTTAACAAATAATTAGAATAATAAACGTAATTATAGTTTAACTTAAGTTCCTATTAATCTTTAACTTTCCTCATCTGAGCTCAAAGTCAAGCATTCAATATCGCTATCATTTTTTGGAACTAAATTGCGATTGAATTGAGGAATAAAGTCATTGTCTTCGCCATACAATAGGTGTAAATTGGATTTTGTTTTAAATTCTTCCTCAGAATCAGATTCATCTTTGGTTTCCTCTTTCATCTCAGTCTTTATCTCAGACTTGATTTCTGTCTTAATTCCAGACTTAAAATCTTTTTTCTCATCGATATCATCGTCATTATTATCACACTCTTCATAATTATCTATTGGTTCATTCTTTACATAAACCAAACGTTCGACAGGTATTCGTATCTCATTATCTAAATTAAACTTTGACTTCAGCTGATTTTCATAAACGACATCCAATTCATCCATAAGTTGCTGAAAGAAAGAGTCAATGATATCACTGGAATCAACTCTAAGCGGACAATAATATTTATCGATAGCTCTGAACTGATGGGGTTTGATATCATTGTAAGCCTTTTGACCGCGAAATGATTGATTATAGAGATTATCGGTTGAAGTGAAATGTTGTCCAATCAAATGCTTGATTAATAGAAATGGATTATTAGGAAACATAATTTGCGTTTGACACAAAAGGCACTTCATAGGCATCCAATAGAAGTGTTTACATAAATGAAGCTTCACCTGCCACAACGCTTCGAACTGACGCGCTTTCTTCTTACAAACAATTGAAGCCTTTACACAAAGAGGACATTCAATATTAATTCCACAACTATTAGTAGGCATATCTTCCTCGCAAAAGTCAGAATTCTCTATTTGTTTATTCAAAAACCCCAAAATCCAGAGCCTCATGGGTTCAGTCATATTGTCCTCAATATCTATTTCTTCATTTGGATGAACAGAATTCATATGATATTCCATTTGATCGTATGATATGACAAAATAATGGCATTTTCCACACTTATAGCCCAGTTTGAGATGAGTTTTATAATGTTCAATAGCGTCGGCTATACTATTGATAATAAATCCTTCGCTACAAAATACACAGAAATATTTATTGGGAATTTCGTTTTCAGCCAAAACTATAGTCCTCTGCGAATCGTTCAAATGGTTAGCACTTCGTCTTGCGGTTGATTTTTTGGCCACACAAGGTTTCGGGTCTTGTTTAGGCTTAATGTTTGACGAATGAGGCATTCGAGGCTTGACTCTAATGAAAGGTCTGATTGTTTGATCATTTCTTTCAATCTGTTTCTTCTTCACTGTCTTATCCTCCTTGAGCGGACCCAAGAAAGTACTTTCTTTTATCTTTTGAGTTAAAGCACCTTTAATTATCTGTCCGTTCGTTCTCTTTCTAGCGGTCGCTTGTATTCCAGCGATTGGTCTCTCAATTCTTGAAGTGGAAGTGATTCCAATAGCTTTGTCCTGACTCTTAGAAACAATAAATTTCTCGATTTTATCTTCAGAAGTCGGGTGTTTTAGTCTCAAATGTTCTCTAATTTCGTGTTTAAGTCCAATGAATTCACAATAACCACATTTGAAAGAAGAAGTAGTCTTGTGTTCAAACAGTAAATGATGTGCTATTTTATTATTTCTCAAATTATCGATTTTGCAAATAAGACACCTGAAAATATTCTTCTCATTGAATGTTAATTGACTTTTAGAAATAGCAATCGGTTCATAAAAGGATCTGTTCTCGAATCGAGCTTTCATTCCCTTTTTAGGAATATGTGGTTCACTTTCACTGATTAGTTCCAAATATTCGTCACTCTCTTTATCATTCCTTTCAATGTAAGATATTTTGTTCGATTTTTGAGAATTTGCAGGCTTTTTAGGGCTATTCTGATTAACACCTTTTGAATGACTTATTCTTTTATTATTATTTTTAAACGTATTTTTTCTATTAGTTGGACTTGAATTAATCAATTCTGAAGTGATTTGTGGTTCAATTGATTCTAAATCAATAGGCGGTGGAATCGAACGACTCGCTGAAGGAGAGGTTTGATTATTATAACGTTTGACTGAAGACATATCTGAATTACTTAATGATCTTTTAATTGAATTTTCACTCCGATTACTATTAATGCTTTGATTATTCAAATTATTTCGATTCATCTCAATATTTGGCATCATTTGAGAGTTTCTTCTGTCATAAATTTGTTGTCTGTCATCTCTCACTCTTTGCTGTGAATATTCTTCAGTATCTGAGATATCCATTGATGTCATTTCATAATAGTCGTCATCGAATGGTTCATATGATTGTCTCTTAAGCGGTGGCTTAAAATTTTCTTCCAGTCCAGGAATATCTTTAGGCTGAGAATCAAAAGTTTTTTTCCAATTGTGTAATGGTTTGCACAAAACTCTATTTGAATCATAATTATCAGAATTATTTTGAAGTGATTTTTCGGAATTGTTAATAAATGATTGAATTTGATTGCTTTTTTTATGCCAAACACATATATCAAAATCGCAATGATTTTCAACGCAATGAATGTATACATCGAACACATTTTCATTGTTATAATCGCATAAAAGGCAGTGATATTCAGATTCAGATACATTCGGATCCAATTTAGGCGCAAACTTTTTCATCCAAATCGAGTGATGAACTGATGGATCAAAACATAATTTCTTACAAACTATTATTTTACAAATATTTGAAATAATATTCGTTTCATTAATTGAATCAAAATTGTCGACCAATTTATTATTCGACCTAAAAATGAATATTTAAATAATTAATAAACAAAATAAGACACAAAACAACTCAATAAAAAGTTATTCATAATATAAAAACTAGAATAAAATGACTGAAAACATGAATATTAATGTATTGAATAGAAAAATATATTTTAATTAAATAATAAATGAATACCAGTTCTGAAAATGTGCTGAAATTTGATGCAAATGAATATGTGTTGAAGTGATTGCTCTGTATTGACATCGATTGCATTGAAAACATCTAAACCCATGTCTTTCGAGCAAATGTTGGATCAATTGGTCGTAATTATTGTCATCAAAATATTCAATATTATCCTCTAATCCATCAAATTTACAATAAAAACAATACACTTTCTTGTGTTTATTTAAATGTTTTCTGAATTTCAAAGCATTATTTCCGGTCCAAAAACACTTTTCACTATCAATTGCCGAACATTTAAAAAATTTTGATAACTTCTTCTCTAAAGGAATCAATTGATTGCTCTTATAGTTAATAAATGGGATATTATTTTTCAACACAATTGAATCCATTTATAGTTTTTGAGCAATTATTAGGTTTTCGTGGCTTTTAAATCATTTTTTAAATAACTATAAATTCAGAGCCAATAAAATGTATTAAAAAGTGACGAAATTTTTAGTACAGATTTTGATCATTAGATGTCATTATTTGAATATTAGTGCAAACTTTTATTTATAATAATTAATAAAATGTTATTAATTTTAATATTTTTAAAAATATTTTAAACTTGAATTGCATTTAAATTTTGATTGACTTTTATTTAGTTTTAGATCAGTTTTATTGACAATTAATTTATAATTACAATCAAAATAATTTGCATTTTTTGACGTCATTTATGTGCGAATTAATCATAAGTTTTAAATAATAATAAAAACCAAAATATTGATACAATTTTATGATTAAATTGATATCAATTTGTAATTAAAACTAAACTTCAATTAAATAATAAAACTGAAAATAAAAGTGAAAAATAAACTATAGTTTTAATTAATAAAAAACATAACAATAATAAAATTAATAAATAAAATAAATAATGTTTATATTTCGATAATTGAAATAATTTTCAAAAATTGCGTCAAAACATGAAAAATACTAAAGTCTTATCAAAAGAGACATTAAATAAATAAACAAAAAATCTAATAATGATTGATATAAATATGTGAATAGCAGTAAAGCGATAAAAATATGTTTTTAATATGAGAAATAATAATTAGTAATAACTAATAATTTGTAATATAAAGCTAATAAATGGGTAATCATTTGGTTGGAAGTGTTCCGCAAGCCATTCATCCGATTGAATACTATCTCTCAGATGTGGGAGAATTTCAATTCACGGTATCGTTAGGTTCGACGCGTTTCTTAAAAGTGGCCAAATGTAGACATTATGAGGGAGAATGTGTTGTAAAAGTATTAGCACTTGAAGACCCATCACTTCCACTGTCAACACATAAGACTCGTATTGAATTGTTATCAAACGAAACGCTACGGAATGTGTCGATCGCTGCCTATCATAGGGTTGCCATTAATGCCAACTTTGCTTTAATGGCTCGACAATACGTTCGGTATTCACTATATGATAGACTCTCGACTCGACCCTTCCTTACACTTTTGGAGAAGTGTTGGATCGCATATCAATTGATTAAATGTATTGAATGGTGTCATTCAAAAGGTATACATCACGGAGACATCAAACTCGAGAATATATTAATTACATCTAGTCTTTGGCTCGTTATCACTGATTTTGCCACTTATAAGCCTGTCTTTCTTCCAGATGTAAGTCTTCATTATCTTTCATTTTACTCAAATCAATGCTCAACTCATGCCTCGAAAGGGTATCATTTAATCTAAAAGTCTTTTCAACTTATCGCTAATGCCATAAAATGTTAGATTATTGTAAAGAAAGTGTTTTTTAATAGTTTTCATTCAATTCGTTTGCAATCGTTTTTAGAGCTCATGTTTTGGGGTTTTAAATGATAAAAAGCAATGGATCGCGAAATTCTATCTGTGGAAGCCTTTTAACCTTCAGTTTTATACTCGAATTCATAGCATAACCATTAACTCAAGGCTTATAACTTTTACTGTATTTGTTTTATTCAATTTTTGTTTATATTTTTCAGCTTTTTATTGGCGCAAATGTTTGGCATTTACTGTAATGAATGTTTGATTAATTTATCGCTTTATATCTCAAAATTAATTTAAACTAAATATTTTTTAACCCTTCCGTTAAAGTTCAAACAATTATATCCTGTTTTGAATTTGACTTCTAATCGAAAAATTCCTCCAAATAAGCGATCAATTTATTTATAAATTGCGTAACTATGAGAAAATGCTTACATAACTAGAACTTATGCTTTTAAATAATGGTTATGAAAAATAATATTTTTAAGCTTTGCATACATATAAATGTCAAACAAGAGCTACATATGAGTCACAGGTTTAATCATTTTGATCATTGTTTTATTCATCATTTTCATTTCTTTCAAAGCTGTCAATTCGAGTAATGCAAAGCCTTTTAGTAATACTTTTCTCTCAAATCATTCAAACCTTCAATAAGTCAATAAACAATTGAAGTTTATCGAAAATTATTAGTTTATTCATTAATGCATTATATATTAGATGATAGAAATGCCAAACATTTTCAAATAGTTCCTATTTATAGAAATTCATTCAAAATTTGAAGAATATTTCTCTAAAGAAAAAAAATAAAATAAAAATAATATTTTAAAAGTTGTAAAAAGAAGGCTTATATGAATAATAATTAATAAAGAGTTATTAATATATTTTTAGGACAATCCGTCAGATTTTTCATTCTTTTTCGATACATGCCGTCGCAGATGTTGTAATATAGCTCCGGAACGATTTGTTAGCGAAAGTATATTACAATCGGATGTCTTACAGACCCAAACTATTTCAAACCAGTCAACAGATCCTCAATTAACCGCTCAAATGGACATGTTTAGTGTTGGCTGTGTTTTGGCAGAACTCTTCTCAGAAGACGCCCCGAATGGCAATCTATTCGATTTGGGAAATCTATTGGGCTATAGATTCGCACTTTTTTATCCCGAAAAGTCGCTCAATTCTATCGCTAACATTGAAGTCAAAGATTTGGTCAAAAATCTAATCAGTTTAGAGCCAAAGGAAAGAAAACTTAGTTCTCAAATACTGTCAGAATTTACTGACAAAGTATTTCCGTCTTATTTTGATTCACTTTACGACTATTTAAGAAATTTAGTACGTCTTCCGCCAGACGCTAAGATAATACGACTCTCTCAAGACATCGATGAACTCTTGCCTTCAATTCTAGAACAAGAACCTCAGGGATTACTTTTACTTTTAGTTCTAATCACTTCAACTATGAGGGGATTAAAACATATTCACTGCAAAATATTAGCTCAACGATTGTCCTGTAAAATAGTTAACTCTTCTCCTGTTATGTCATCTTTTATTACAGATAGACTTTTGCCTTATTTGTTATATTCATTGACTGATTCAGACCCCAGAGTTCGGGCAGAATCTATCAATTCAATAACTTCTTCATTGTCTCAAGTGATTGATTTGCCCGCCAGTGATAATAATGTTTTCACTGATTATATACTTCCAGTCTTAGTGAGTTTTTATTGCTTTTATGAATATCTCTTTTATTTTTTAAATCCCTATTTTTAGTGTCAAGTCGTTTCTGATCGTTCAGTGTTTGTAAGGCTAACATTGGCAGCAAATATATCTCGTTTAGCAAAAGTGTCGCATAATTTTTTAAGTCAATCTTGTGATCAAAACTATGACGAAGAGCTGGCATTACTTCACGAAGCATTCCAACTGATTGTCTCACAATTATTAACTGACTCTAATAATTGTGTTCGAAGGACTTTACTCTTGACACCTGACAGTTGTGCTAATCTTTGTATATTTTTTGGCAGACAAAAGACTAACGATGTTATACTTAGTCATATCATTACGTTTCTTAACGATAAAGTAAGAATAGACTGAAATTATTTGATAAAGTTTTAACTAATATAGAATTTAATTTAAATGTCAGAACGACTTCCAACTTCGCGCCTCATTCTTCGATAATATAATAGTTATCGCTTCATATCTTGGTTCTCAGTGTTCACCTATTTTACAACCACTTCTTCAACAAGGATTATCTGATGCCGAAGAAACCATTATTTATAAGACAATTTTGGCTTTATCTTCACTAATAGAACAAGGTTTGCATTTATCACTCAATCCTTCTGTATCTTTAATAATAGTATTGTTTTCTAATTGAAGGATTACTTAATAAAAGCATAATTTACGAGTTAGTTCGCGAAGCGTTACCTCTTTTATCTCATCCAAACTTATGGATTAAAAATAGTTTGATTGCACTCATATTGACTTTAGCATCACGTCTATCATTAGCTGATATCAATTGCAAAATCAAACCTTTAGTTGAACCACATTTAGCTCGAAATATACACTCTTTAAAAAATGGTGCGCTTCTCATAGATTCTATTTATCACTCGATTCCGAGACCTATTTATGAACTTATATTAACTTCAAAACTAAATATTGAGCAACTATTTGAGTGCTTAACGCAAAAGAAAGCTTTAAGAGCTATTCCACGACATCATCAGTCGTCAACTGTAGTCGAAGACGCGCTTTACACGAGACTAACTCATGAAGGTATGAATCCTCAAATCGAAGACCAATTGGTTAGACTTTCGGAATTGATTAGAAAAATAATTAGAAACAAAAAAAATTTCAGTCCAAAGAAACTCTCGGGAACTATAATAATAACTAAAAGAGCTTCTAATAGAAGATGTTTTAGTATTATTCTTAGGGAAAGAAATAATGATAAATCAAATGTTAAGAGACAGACATCGACTATGAATGAAGAATGGCTTCATATGTTTGGATCAAATGCTAAACTTATATCTTCTAATGATGAAGATGTGGAAAGTGTGATACCAGTGGCTCACGAGGCACGAGAATATGATCAGTCACACATTCAGTGTCCGCCATGTCATAAAGAGATCAATAAATTAATTCAACACAAGAAGAATGATTACACGCCTTTAGTAGTGATCAAATATTCGCAATCGTCAGCGTTCAAACCGAGGGGTATATTAGTTGCACACCTTCATGAACATGAATCAGGCGTTAGAAGAATTTTAAGAGTTGGAGAAACACATCTTTTCGCCACCTGTTCTTCTGACGGAACCGTTAAGATATGGGACTCTTCACGAATGGAAGGCAAAAGTGTTGCCAATCGTTCACGACTTAATTATATGGCACAATCATCTCTTAATCATCAATCTATAGGAGGAATGACTTTCTGTAAAGATTGTATAATCGCTTATACGAGTAATAATTGCGTTCATATACTCGAAATCATATCAAGTACTCTTCGCATGAAGTTATTGAACACTTTTCTGATTACTCCAGACATTCCCGGGTCTACTATTACTGATATCACAACTCTTAGCGCTAACACATTTGCCATATCTTTATCCGATTCTTCAATTCTTGGTTATGATCTGAGAATCATTCAGTCAAACATCAATCAAGAGGTGAAACCGATCTGGAAGTTGAATATTGCAGCGCATGAAAGGCTTATCACATCCATTGATGGCACAGAAATTGTTTTATTCGCCGGAACATCGCGTGGATTATTAATTACTTTTGATTTAAGGTTTCTCTTAAGATCGAATACTTCTTCTTATCCCACTCCAAATCGAATAAGAAAAATAAAACACACAGAAGAAGGTCTTTATTCTTCAGGTAAAGCAATTAAATTGTGTTTTATAGACAGCCATTCTATTATGTTTATTGAAATTTATGAATTAATAGCTCACGGAAACTGTGAAGTGACTCTTTGGGACTGTGAGTCAGGTTCAAGAATCAAAACTTTATGGGCCAGCAGTGCTCCACCTCTTTCACTAACTCAGGTTTTATTGCTATTATAATAATGCTGTTATTTTATTGAATAACAATTTGTTTAATGTTTAGGCAACTCCTCATTCAGTACTCGGAATGTTAGTTATAAATACCGGTAAAGATTCCTCAATAATAACGTCGGGCACTGATATGAGAATACGTTTTTGGGATTTAAGTCAACCCGAAAGAAGTTATATAATTAGTGATAACGCAAAATGTAATAATAGCGTTAAATATTCCGCTAAATTTATTGAAGGCATTCAAGTTATACAGGAATGTCAGGAAACACAACAATTATTACCACAACAACAACAACAACATTCATCATTAGACCAGCAAATAGTCAGTCCCTCTCATCGCGATTGTATTACAGATATTACACGAATCAATCATTTACTTGTGTCCGCCTCTAAAGACGGTGTCGTCAAAGTTTGGAAATAATTACTCAATTATAATATTAGACATAATTATAAACTTTAATTTATACATATATTTATAGTCCTCCCAAACAAATATATTTTATATTAACGAATTCATCGATTCCAAAGTGTGAACCCTCTCTTCCTAAACCCGATTCTTTGACGCCACCGAATGGCGCCTCAGCTGTCGATATAATTCCTTCGTTTATACCAATCATTCCAACTGATAATCGTTTGGCGACTCTCCATATCTGTGACAATTCATTTGAATAGAAATAACCGGCGAGTCCGACACGAGTTGAATTCGCTAAAGACAACACTTCTTCTTCGGTCTCAAACCTATGTATAATATAATAGATTTTAAAGTGATATTCAAATTATTATGAAATGTTATTAATTTTATGTATTTATGTAAAGCCATAGCTTTTGAATTAAATAGATTTTATGAAAATTACTTATAAATCGCAGCCAAAGGTCCAAAAGTTTCCTCTTTGAAAATTTGCATTTCTTTATTGACATTCGTTATAACGGTTGGTTCGAAGAAATTTCCATTAATATGTTTACCCCCGTATACAAGTTGTCCACCTTTTTCGAGCGCATCATTTATATGAATTTGTACTTTTTCAATAGCTTTTGAATTTATTAATGGTCCGATTGTAGTATTGCTATCACTCCCATCGCCAACAATCAACTCTTTAGCCATTTTTTGAGCTAATTTATTGACAAAAGTGTCGTAAACTCCCGACTGAACATATATACGATTCGCACAGACACAGGTCTACATTGATTTTGAATAATATAAAAGACAACTTTAAGTATAATAACTCTGCATTTCATACAATGTGTTGAGTATGAGTTTAATCGGTTTATTAATCAATGAGAAGAAGCATAAAAGACTTACTTGTCCTGCATTTCTAAACTTTGATGCAATACATCCATCAACAGCTTTATCGACATCCGCAGAATCGAATACAATAAAAGGTGCGTTACCTCCGAGTTCGAGACAAACTCTTTTGACAGTAGACGCCGATTGTGATAACAGAATCTTTCCAACAGCTGTCGATCCCGTAAACGAAACGGCACTGATATCTGTCGATTCGCATAATGTTTTGCCAATAATGGAAGTATGAATACGAGAAGTGGGCAACACATTAATGACACCCTTTGGAAAACCCGCCTCTTCTGCCAGTTTTGCGATCGCAAGCGCTGAATAAGGCGTGTCTTCAGAGGGTTTAATAATAGCAGTACTTCCGGCGGCTAAAACTGCCCCTAATTTTCTAGTAATCATAGCGTTCGGGAAATTCCACTAAAAAAGAGAGCATTAAATTGAGAGTTGAAGTAATAATTGAACAAAACTTTAAAGATAATAATGAATACAAACGGGTGTAATGATAGCGACCACACCTATTGGTTCTTTAGTATAGAGAACCATCTTTTGCTTCCACGGACTTTGTATTATCTGTCCGTTTACTCGTTTGGCTTCTTCTGCAAACCATTCGAGAAAAGTTGCGCCATAATTAATCTCTGCCATCGATTCCTTAATAGGTTTTCCCATTTCTAAAGTCAACAGTTGTGCCAATTCTTCCTGTCGAGACATTTGAAGTTCAAATAACTTTCTTAATAGTTGTGATCTTTCTTTAGCTGTTGTTTCACTCCATTTGGGAAATGCATTCTTCGCAGCTCTGATTGCATCCAATGTCTCATTAATACCACAATCAGCTGATTCTCCGATCAGTTCACCATTTGATGGGTTGAAGACTTTGAAGGTTTTGTTTGTGGAAGACTTACGCCATTCGCCATCGATATAGGCTTTCGATTGAATTTCATTCAATAGATTCATGTTTTTTGAAGATATACTTCTTATTAATAAATCTGTTCTAATATTAGTCTTAATTAAAAATAAATTTTTAAAATTAAATAATAATTTGAAACACGATTTTGTTTTTGAAACAATCATTGGTTTCAAGTTTTCATTATTTGCTTATTAAGTAATTATAATTTATGTTTATTTCTAGTCATAAAACATTTAATTTTATCTTTAAATTACTTTAAGATTATTTTTTGATAAGTTTTTTTCTCATTTTCAATGCCATTGAATTTAATTAATAGTTAAATATTGTTATTTCACTGTTATTTCAATCAAAGATTTGCGCATTTTTTATGCGCAGACAAAACATTGCTTTCAAAACATGTGATTCAATGAAAACGCGGTTTAAATGTTTTTGTTTATAAAATAATTTATTTTTGAATCTAAATTACGAGAACTTATTAATAATTAGTGAAATGTCACTGAAAAAGAAAATAAAGCCAATTATTGTCTCAAATGATGACAAAGATGTGAAAGTAATTGTCGATAAAAGTATAATAAAAGATAAATTGAGAAATATTTTGGAAAACAATAAAAAAGTTTTGTCCAAAAGTGAGACAACAGAAGAAGTAATGTCTGATTCGAGTGATGATAATGAAGGAAAAATTCTTAAGAATTTTG
>JAQFXV010000227.1:0-28817 GCA_034694065.1 Camisia spinifer
TATATTTTGTCTCTAATTTGATATTTAAACGCTTTCGTTTGGCAGACATTTTTGTTTTTTAATTAAATGAATATTTTGTATTAATAATGACTACAGTTTGAGAGAATTTTGTGGTAAAATATCGGATATACTGTAGTTATTATAATTATTGTATCCATTCTATAATCCATTTTTATGAATTTATTCCCGAATTAAAGTTAGTGATGCGTCTATTGATCTCTCAGTTAAAAATATAAATATTATTTACGTGTTTTGATACCTGATTAATGCATTAGCGATGCATTTACTGAATTGGTTACACTGATAAAAGGCATTTGTATTTGTGCTTCGAAGCAGATAAATGGGAAAATCTATAATTTGTCTGTTATTTAATATATTATGTAGTCTAATAATAGTGCAATTATGGCTAAAACTCATGACTCATGCCATAATTCGTGTTAACCGTCCACATGATTATTATACTGCTCCACACAGTTTAAACCTTAAGCCTGAGTGAGTATTGCTTTCGAAAACGAAACATTGTTAAATATGACACCTGAGACAAAATATAACAATAGAGCTCAACAAAAATCAATTTATATCTCAAGATCTCAGAGTCAAATTTGTTTGTTTAGATTCTTAACCTCTTATCTCTCACACTTATTTTAAGGTATGAGTGATTTTATTAGGAATTTGCCAATCGATTTATGTTGAATAGAATGTTATCAAATACTCTCACTAGAAATATGGCGATATCCTGTTTCATCATTTATGGTTATCCAGTAATGCTTGTAAAAGATGATGTATCCCATACTCCGATACAGAAAATTTAAAAGAATCATCATTTTATTGTTGAACAAATGTTGAACATTAAGGGAAAACAACTATTGTCTTCAAATTATTAAATCTATAGTAAATTATTATGATTTTGTTGAAGATCAGTTATCAACTGAAATTGCTTGAGTCATAAATTAAAATGAGAAATTCTTTTTTATCATTGAATTTCATGATCAAGCTCAGTCTTTTGCAGTTTTCTGCAAACTTATGGTCCTGTCAGTATCATATCATAGGCAGAGATGAAGATAATAACTGTCAGAAGTGATATGAGAGTTCAGAAAATAACAGATAACCGCTGGACTTGACTATATCATAATGTATTGCATATCAGTTTATGCTTCAAAAGTTTGTGATCGAATATTCAATATAACAAACAGTCTTTGATGTTTGTTGTAATTATTATGACAAAAATGTTTGAAACTTGATATTTAAGTTTCTGTTGATATGAAATATAAAAATCACTTTATAGTTATCGGCACCAAATGTTCTATCAAAACATTTCAAATTATGAGCAGAAATTCTTTTCTTCAATTTTAGTACTACGAGAATGCAGATCAACAAAAAAATAATGTTCGTTATGTTATTTTTTAGCTTTTATGTGCTTTTTTGAAATACTTGAAACAAATAATTGAAAGCACTCAACACTTTAGTCTCCAATACAGAGAAAGGCATGTCTAAAAAGGCAAAAATAAATTGTAAATCAATGTTCACATTCTAACTGTGCTCTAACTGTACAGCATTGAACCCCAATCTCAATACTGATATAACACTGATTCTTACATCTTTGAAGTGATTTGTGGTAAATGAACCTCTTATTAGTTTGGAGTCACAGTCCCCTCGAGCATAAAAACTTCATTGTTCTTCTGATTCTATCAAATTTCCCTTTTATATAAATGAAACCATTTATTGTCTTTGCAAACCATCTAAAGAAATAAACCCTTACTTAGCAGAGGATAAAAAGAGAGAATTTTCGATTCTGGTTCCCGCCCATTCGCATTCCCATTCCATTCCCGCAATACCTCATTAAAAAGGGCTAAAGGAGAAACTTGTCTTAAGATGATCTGCGATTACAATAGGTTCAAATAATGTCTTGGTTTTATTTTATTTGTTTGTCTTGTCTCATACCATAGTAGATGTTTAAATTGAAATTTAAATTCAATAAAACTGATAGATTTGAAGCACAGTTTATAACTATTCTGAATTTTTGATCTAGAATTAGTTTTCTTATTCATTGTTCATAAGATATTTTAGCGCATGAAAAATTCAATATTTTGGCATCTCTTTTGAATAAGTTATTATTCAAATTTGAATCATTTTTACAAATAGGTTGACAAAAACACAATTCTATTAATTGAAATTTGCAAATAAATTTCATAAAGACTTCAAAAGCATATTTTAATGAAAGCCTTTTATTGTCATTGATATTTTGTATAAAACTCATGCTTAGCTAATGAATTAGAGAATTAAAATATGCAAATTCTTTTGATAACAATGGAAACGTTTTGCAATCAATGCATAAATTCAAGCTAAAAATTCAAATTTTCATTCAATTACTTTCATAACTTTCATTCAAGTATAAAAAAAACTAACTTAAAAATACTGTTAAGCATGAAAATAAAATCTTAGAAAAGATGAATCAGTATTATTATGAATGTTCAAATATAATAAAATTTGTTTCGAACGAATAATCCTTCATTTTTAAAGAGTTCATATTTTTCTACTCAAATATATTTTCGCATCAGTTTATAAGAAATAAATCAGAATTTGTGTGTTTTACAAGACATAAAGTAAGAGCATATTGAAAGTTTCCAACAGTTTCTTCAGGAAGTTTGCGATATTTCATTCATAAGCTAACTTCAAAGAGTCTAAAATAAGACTTAAAACACAGTTTATTTTCACCGCTTAGATAAAAAACCTTTGATTTTCATGGCAATCAAATTAAAACATTTGACATTATTCTCAAATAAATTCTAGCTCAAAAAGTTGGAAAAAACTTGAATACTGGAATGAAATCATTGTTTTGTGAGTTCGCTTAATTCATTCCTAAGTTTATTTATAATAATTAATACGTTTCAACTGCTTTTCAAAATAAATATTTTATTAATGATTATAATATATTTATATTTTGTTTGCACCAATTTCTAGCATCATTACTTAGATTATCTATAGAACAAACCATTGTATTCATTGATGTCATTAATTTTGTGTTTCTCAGTATTATTAATAATGGATTAAAGAAGCTCTTCTTGATTTGCAAACAATGAAATCTTTATTATGTAGTATTAATTGTGAGTCAACATAACCATTACATTGTACTCACATTAATTGATGAACAAATATACAGTTTCAAAACAAAATTGGTTCACTATTTTAAGTTAATTTAGAGTTAAACTTATAACAGATTATAAAGTGTAAATAATATTTTTGATTAAGCTTTTGAAATTACAGTAATAAGGTATAAGTTTTGTCAATTTTAAAACATTTGATAAACAGAAGATATTCTTATTATTAAGTTTATAACAATGTAATGTTTAGTTTGAGTTTTCTACATGACTATACCAATGTTCACGAGTTTCTCACGCTATAACTTATTTAAAACTAATGAATTCTTGATAATTTAAATCATTTAAGTTGAGCTTTAATTTGTTTATCCCTCAAAAATTGAGTTTTAAATTAACAAAACTATTTTGACAAAACTTATGTTCCGATAGTTAACTTGAAATCGATGCTGAAATTTTGAATTTTTTGAAAACAGTAAAAAACTTAAAACCTAGTTTTTATATTTGTAAGAAAGTTTAGTATTGATTTTCTGAAAATTGCACTCTAAGAATGAAATAGTATGATGTTTTAATCCTTGAAAATGAATGGTACACCACTGTAACTTATATGTAATACTCGTTTCCTCTAATGTACGCCTCTGTACTTATTACTTAGATTTCCTCTCTTCTAAACTAATTGCCATCAATTATTTATTGTACAATTTATGAAATAATAAGAGTTAATTGAAATAAAAAGTGCAATTCATTTAATGAGCCCTCTTTGCAATAAATTTACACTTAACTAAGGGCTCTTTTTTGGCGATGGATGCGAATTAGTGGCTGATTTGTTAAAAATGTGACATCAAGTATAACAAGTTATACAACTGTTTGCATTAAAGTATTATAAACTTTTTTTTGTATAATGGCTTGAATTAATTGTTTTGATTTCTCCAATATTTTCTCTTCAATGAGGGAATTCAAAAAGAAACCTTTTGATAACCTTCAGTTTAAGTAGGGCTAAACTCACATATTAAACAAAAGTAAATGACTGATAAATTTAATGAACTCTAAATCTATTTTTCCTGAAATATAAACTCTGAGTTTATACTGAAATATGCCTTTTATCAAAAGGTATCTTTTTGCATTCCCTTATTCAAATATAAAGTTATTTAATTATTTGTTTCGATTGCTATTGAACCATCATTTTTATTTCAGTTAATTTGTTTACTACTCATTCATTCGATAATCTCAACTTTAAACTTATATCATTTGATTTTGAAAAAGATTTATAATATTGAATCATTGTTTAAAGTAGAGACGGTCTCAAAAGAGCACTCCCAGTCCGCCCGAATTTTTCCAGGTTAACCTCAGCCCGAGCCCGAAACAATTGAAAGCCGATCCTTTGCGATCACTTTTCATGCTTAAATTTATAGATTTAATGTATTATCTTATTCTTGATAAAATAGTTATAGCATTTCAGATTTTATCAGATATTTTCATTTAAAATTGGAGAATTTTTAGCATTCTTGTTTTTAAGATTGAATTCATCCTTTTCTATTATTAAGTTATATATTTTCTCAAATTATCGTCTTTGAAACAATATCAGAAATATTTGATGGATTATCTTTGCATTAATTTTATAGAACCACATCAAAAGAGTTTAAAATCATTAAATACGGGTTGAATAATAATTTAACGTATCATTGATTGAGTTATCGATTATTTTGAGAATAATTATGTTTCATACACCAGATACAGATAAATCAGAATCTGATGCATTATTACGTTTTTTGTGTGTTTTGTCAATACTATTACATGTAGTGAATTAGTTGTAAAAAATGCGAAATAGTGTAAATTTAATTTCTTAAAAATTTGAAATTAACAATTAAATTTATTAAATCGCATGAAATCGATTGTTAATTGATTTTTAATTCTATTGATACAGTTATCACGAATACCAAAATAATTCATTGGGAGTAAAAATCTGTTACTGATTAAAGTTAAGAGAATATAACTTTTTCAAAACACAGAAAGCAAACAAAGAAAACACTCATTTGATCTAAAAAACACTTTTCATCATATAAGGTTCATTGATTTTTGATAAACAAGAATGAATCCGTATGTCTGCTTCACTCCGCCAATTTTTTTATAAGTTAGGTGAATGATTTATAAACTTTTATGTGTGAAAACTGATCAATTTGATTTGATTTTTTGGATATTCAATACTTTTTCGAGCAATAAAGTTATGAAACAGGAAATTGATGACTGAAGAGTTATTGATCATTATGAAAAGTCTTACTTAATATCTACGGAGTAAAACGAATTTTTATTATTGAAACTATAATCAGAGAAGACTAATAACTTATAATAACTATAATAACTTATCAGTTATAAAAAGTCAACCCATTGGATTCACATCTTTTAAACATTTTACAGTTTAAAAACGTATTGTGAATTCGACTTAAGAATAATAAGTTATTCATATTGTGAATAACTTATGCTAAAATAGTCACTATGATAAAGGGCTTTGAGAATTTGAATATATTGAACCCAAGCGCGAGCCCATCACCGGAATCATTATGACGAGCATCTATACTGAATATAAAAGCATGAATAGAACCTTTACATTGCTCCTACTTATCTCGTTAGTATAGAAAATTACAAAAATGAAACTCAATTCCTAACGATGATGTTAGAACACGCCTATTATGTCTTAATCCACTACACACTACACTACACTACCGATCGGTAATTCAATTTGATTCTTATTTTGTATTTGGAACTGATTAAGCAGAGCAGAGCGCAAATGGAAGATATTTTAATAATAATATGATCAATATTATTCAAACAATGATAAACTTCTTCAATATCATAGTGAACTCTAAGAATCGATTCTGATATAGTGAAAAATTACAACTGCATTAAAAAACTTTCAGTCTCGAACATGCGATGTTAATGAACAATATAAAAAATTGAAATCAACTATAAGTCTAAAAAGCAAA
The DNA here is from genome assembly GCA_034694065.1 of Camisia spinifer. NCBI lineage: Eukaryota > Metazoa > Arthropoda > Arachnida > Sarcoptiformes > Camisiidae > Camisia > Camisia spinifer. The sequence continues at coordinate 6,077 of JAQFXV010000227.1, forward strand.
AATAAAAGTTTGAAAATTATATTTTTGTTAAAATATTACTTATTTTATATTATCTTGATTTGAACCTCATTTATTTGCCACAAAAGTTACATAATTCTGAACCATTCTTTAACATTAAGTAACTTTATTAATAAAAATTTATAATTTTAACTCTTATAAGAAATACTGTATATAATAAAAGTAATGGATATTATCAGATGTTCATTATTTTTTATGATTTCATAAATTTCAATTTCAGAATTCCTGAGAATTTGAAGATAGCTTTCTTTGATATTAAGATTAGTGTTATTTATTTATTTTTTTGATTTGAAAATAATTCTATGGAATAAAAACAATTGATCTAAAAGTGTTCTCATGAAGAGTGAGTTTCAGGTGAACGAAATTTACAGATAAGGAATGCAGTGAAAGAGGAGTAAATCGTTCAGAATAAACAATTACATATTAATACATAGTATATTAAATTCTCAATTTGTTATAAAATTCAATCTAAAAGTTTCAAAACCTTTTTCTTTTCCCATTAATGAAAAGACCTCTTTTGCATAAATTTAGTAATATCTGAGTTACTTATACTGAATATACTGTATAAGTTAAATAAGCAAAAAAATCATTTATCAATGAGATAGAGCACGGAGTGGAGGAGTTAAGTTATAAGTGTACTAAAGTAGTGTTGGAATTTGTTTTGTTCATAATAAAGAGGAGTTTATGTAAACTTCAAATTCCAGGAAATCATTTGTTTTTTTAGCAACTCCTGAAGCACAAAATTGATGGCAACCTTTCATTACTAAAAGTCAAACAAAAGCAAACTTAAGTGATTTATTATGAATTATCGAAAACTTATTCAATAAAAATTTTAAAATGAAAGGATTTAAAACAATAGACTAACAAAGCTGACAAAAAATATGCACTTTCTCTACACTTTAATTCAGTTAACTTAAAATAATAACTTATATGCATAATAATAAACTTTTTGATAATTTGCTTGAGAAAAAATGAATTCTCTCTCATTTGCAATAAAACTTCATTCAAGCAATAAATAAAGTGAATTACAGTAACTTTAAATCTTTATGAAGCTTATGTTTAATTCTTATGTTTAATGCTTATGTGCATTCTTTTTGGTTGTAATAAATAAATTGAGAATTCAAGCTATTGTGAGAGCCATAAAAATTGACAAATGTGAAGAAATATTTATTGCATACTTATTGTTAAATACATGAATGAACTGAATTAGAAGAGGAAGCGGTACAACACTAATGAAAGTAATAGTTAAATGAAGAAATAATAATCTATAAAAGCGTAAGAAAGCTATGGGTTTGGCTCTGAATTGAAGGGAAATTCTTTGAAACTTCTCATAGACATGTTGTTTAATAATTCATAAAGAGTAATGCTCTTTACTATTGTATGAACGATATGCCGAAGTGTCCACTGGGAGATCAAATTATTGTGATGTATTGACGGTTGACACCCTCTACGGCAATGACTCATAAAGAGTATGATCATTATAATAAGGGGGAAACAGAAGCGTCTGAATCATCATTATTTTTAATGAAGCGTAACTCTGGTACTCTTTTTGCTCTTTTTGTCTCATGTTGTCATTGCTTATGAATTTTTTGCTGAAGAGGAGAGCATCTGTTCTAATATACACTACACTACAGTTGATTCAATTGTGCGTTTGGCATAATATTTTTTTGCATTAGCCCGAAATGCTTTTCTACAGCATAACTTTGCAGTTGTAGTCTATGAGCCTATTTTCGATCCATATCATAGATATGTGGCTCACTTTCAGTCGAGCGCAAGGCTTTAGCGAGAGCTGAGCTATTCTGCTATTCAGCTATTCTGCTTGTGCTTCAGCTTTTGCTTTTCTCTCATAGTTTTGGTTCCTTCAGCCTCTGTCTCACTTATTTTCTCTCTGCCTCTAGTGCTGAAAGTCGTACTATTCTTTGGCTCTGCTGTATTACATGCGCATTCACTATATCGAAAAGAGTATTTTCTCTCTCAGAGTTGGATATCTTTTTCCTATAACTATATCTAACTCTAAAGCTATGCTTTACTGCTCTTGTCATTTATTGAATTTATTCCTATATTATTTCACGACATAGTGTGAGAGTCAGCACACTTTCCTATCATCAAAATGTGACTTTTGTGAAATTGTGAATTCAAAGCATCTCTATTTACTCACTGAGTTCTGAATGCTTTTTAGAAGAGGACATTTATTTGGTGCGAATCATCTTTGAGACTATTTTGAGCTGACTCTGACTGAAAGGCCCATTTTGGGTCGTTCATTGAATTGTTCCTTTGGCTAAATGCCATTTTCAAAACGTTTAATTGCTATAGACTCTGACTCTGACTCCACAACAACTGCCTCTACGGCAGTCAATACAACGAATTGTTTTGGTGATAAAAAGTTATTGTGCAGTTTGTGCATGAATTGGCACATCAACAAAACATTTTTTATTATTTATCTATTTATTTTATTTCAAATATCAGTGACCACTTGTAATCATTTATACGGCATAACTGGTAAGTCTCTCAATAATATTTTTCTTCCAATACTAACAACTTTTCAATGCATTTATTCGTAAACAAAATATCAGGGCTTAAGTGAATACCCTATGAATGAATGATTCTTGTCTTGTCTTCAGACTATCCATCCCTCTTACAATCGCACACCTACGCTCTCCCGGCACTGGTCTCTCTCTCTCTCTCTCTCTCTCTCTCTCTCTCTCTCTCCCCCATTCTCTCTTGTGTTGTGTCTCTGTATCGTTGAGTCATTCATTCTTTTGGAAGACCCTAATCAAGATTGATAGAATCGGGGGAATTCTTCTTTTACTCGAAATCATGTTTCATTTTCGTTCTGACTTAAGTTACAAACTATACAAACTAAATGAGATACTTGTACTTCTCTTCCTCTCGCAATATCATTATAAGTGTTCGATTAATTTATTTTTTGGATAAGAATATGAAATAAGAAGTCTCAATAATTGTTATGAGTTTTAGGCACTGCTTATTTGAGGTCAACATGAATAAGAAAAGTTTATTGAATGCAAGACAGAAGTGTTTACTGGAGTTTGGATTGCGTGATGAATTTGAACACTGCATGTGTTTAATATTACTGATAGCTTAATGTTGCATATAATGTATTGGATGACTATAATATGAGGACTCAAGTGCTTACAAAATTGAGAAACACCGCAACACAGCAATAGAGCGATGTAAGCTAAAAACAAAATAGACTTTTCACGTCTTTTTGAGAAAATATTCCTATTGCTTGTATTCTACTTTCTCAGAATCAATACATCGATCTTCAGCGAAATGTGGAAAGCATTCGCTTTTCATTTTGCTTGCATTCCCATATTCTCAGCAATAATACTTTCTCTTCTTTCTCTTACACTTTCTTTGTATTGTAGTTGATCTCTGGATCTGATTCGAATTGGGTTCTATTCGTACCTTTTCTGACTTGTAAGATAACCAGTAACCTACTTAGTTAACAACAATGTTAAGTCAATCAAAATTGTCACTTATACATAATGACATTCCCTCTGATATTGCTGTTTATTTATAAATGCACTTGTTCTTCATTAAATCTACACTTCTATTGTCTTCCTTTCACTACTTTTCTCTTTACTCTCTTTCTTTCTCTTTATTTCATTCTCTGTAATCTATTCTTTATTCTGTGCGGCAATACATGATGTATATATTTGTGATGCTGTCCCAGGAGAAACTTTTTTGTTTCCAATACTATGCCCTTTAGTAGAGGTTCATAACATGTGGTCTGTTTGACCCTTCAGGAGATAAAAATATTCTTATGGGTTTCGTTACACATCTTCAAAATTAAATTATAAGTCAAAAGTCACGAGCAGTTAAATACAAGGTCTAAATAATTTAGAAGAAATTGTATGAAGAGAAGCATTAGAAATAACTTTTCTGAGTAAAGCTATCTCTTAGAATACTTGGTAAATGAAATTTGGAGTTAGAAAAGGATATCAGTTTTGGGGATCACTCAACTTCTTTATTTAGTACCATATATTATATGATGGTATGCGATGAATATTCGAATTCAACAAAAATGTAAATTATATTTTATATTATAAATGCTTGATATACTCCCTTTTCAACTTAAATGCATTGTTTAGTTGTTCTCCAACTTATACCTCATTCTTCTTATAAAAGCTTTCAAAGCATTGATTTACATTATCATCGATTTCATATTCTTGGTTGAAAAGATGTTTATGAAGAATAATATCTACCAAAGTTTATCTAATCTTTAGTAAATCCTCAATTTGTGCATATGATGTCACTTTAAGACGAAATTCGATTTTTTAGCCTTAGCAACATATCTGATACTAACTCCACTATTTCGTTGTGAAAGACATCGCAAAAAATCATTTGCTAAATCTCGCTGTATTTTTCCAGAATAACTTACAATACCAGCATAGGATCACTTCAACTCCACTAATGCTTCTTTTCGGTTATTACCAAATATTCGATTAATATTTATTTCCTATCAATAGTAATACTAAGTTATGGCTTGCATTTGAAGTAAGCCAACAATGAATTGCATGTGATTTGGGTTTTTGTGATGTGTATTTTCAGTTAAGTCATTGTTTATTAAATATCAATTCTATAGAAGCCAATGAATCACTTTATTTATTTGAAACCTTAAAATCATTTATCTTTCGTACTTATAAATAATTGAAGAATTTTCGAAGGATTTCATTGATTCGCCTAAACTTCTAAAATTTAAACATTAATGGAATAGATTGGGAACCAGTTTGAGGAATAAAATGCATTTATCGTGTTATATAAATAATAGACGAATGTTTGATGGATTCGATCCATACATCTATTCGCCTAAACTGTAAAATTGAGTAAATCAGAAATTGCAGAATATTCTCAATATGCGATATGAATTATGATTCTTCTGTCGAGTTATACTCATGGGAAGCAATTAGAAATGAATTACTGAACCAAATACTACATATAAATAGAGGGCTTCACTTAATTGCTTAAAGTTTATTATCAATACGATCAACAAACACTTGAAGCGAAAGAAATTTCAGTCAAAGACCATCAATAATTTAGAAAATTTATGAATCGAGTTCATTATTTCTAATCAAGATCTTTATAAATGTTCCTATTTTTCTAACTCAGCTCTAATTTATAGACTGGAATTTGCCTATTCTATCAAAATCTCTCATAAGAACTTAAGCGGATGAGTTGAGGTCGGATCCAATTTTTTTACCATTTAAAGCACAAAAGATTTTCCGCTTAGGATTTTCAAAGGGAAAGTCTTCATTTATATCAATATCTTTGAGTTGAATTTCACACATCTCAACAAAATTAAAGTGTTTAGAATCAAAAATGCTATTGTTGTAAAAGTTTATGCGATGTTTATTTCAAAAGTACTTTTAAAAAGCTTTAAATTTCATATCTTGTACTTAACATTAAAAAGAAATTAAAAATAAAAACAAGAAAAGTTCATTTGTAGCTAATGTGTTATTCAGAACTAATGGAAATTAAATTTAAAAGCCTTCTAAACTTTTGAATCTTCTATTATTATACGAGTGCTGCGATTTTTATAATAAATTGAATTATTTCCGATTTCAATCACAATTATTCAGATCTTATCTTGAATTGTATTCAATCCAAATTCAAAATTTAATTCAATTTTATTTTGTGAGTAGATTTGAAGAGTTTTAAAAAAAACTATTTAGGATATTATTTGTTGGTAATTTTTAATTTAATTCAGTGATAATAAGATTTAGGATTAACACAAAATAAGGTTATGAAACCTTGGCTTTGGCATAGAATAGTTGCGGAACTATCTTTCAGCAAAAAAGACATTATAATGATATAATAAACAGCACTGAAGTCTCACACGGAATGCAAATTTATTTTAATGGTTTTACTAAAGAAGAGATTTTCTGAGTCTTTATTACTTCCTTAAATTCTTGATAAAACTTACGAACAAATCACAAAATTCTATTAATCCGAACGAACTCTTAAGTCCTCATAAAGAAGTTCAAGCTGTTTATCAAAATGAAAATCTACTGCTCCAGTAATTAAGCCTCAAATGAAATTATTTGAGACATTATTCAGACTGACTTAGAATTAATTTAAAAGTCAGAATTCTTTTCAGCCTTATGTTCAAATAGTTATAAAAACCCCATTTTCGCTATTCTTTTAGTTAGTTTTTTCAATTTATTATGACATAAAAATGTTTAAGGTTCTGACACATTTTCTTATGATTTTCTTTGAAACTTGAGAAATATATACTTAACTAAGGCATCATTTTTCTTCTTATTTATGAAGATTTCATTCCGACTCATCTTTACTCGAATCAGAACTTCTGAGTTGATCATCAGTTATGAAATTAGATTTTTTTAAAAACACGAACAATAGAATAAGAATAGAAATGTATAAAAGGAGAAGTTTTTCTGCGATTTTGTTCATCAGCCCTTTAGTTTTGGCAAAACTCTGCTTTAGCCCAAATGCTAACTTTTATACTTTGAGCAAATACTGTAAAATATTTCATAGAGTCAAACGCCTTATCTTTTATGGGAAAATCGATTCTTTAAAAATGATTGACATCAAAAAGCCTTACTATCAAAGGTTGATTGGCTCTTTCCTTTATCGTCTTTCAACATTTAACTTTATTTGACTTATCAAAGGAAAAAAATCTTAACTTTTCACTATTATTAGCTCAAAGAAATTAAATTGACTTTTTTCATCTTAATTATGTTGAAAATATTTTTTGAATTCATGAACTTTTATAGCTAATCAAATTGTGAACGATATAAATAGATTCTTTAAAAATTCAGAAAAATTGTTTTTCATTAATGTTTTTAATTAATTTTTAAAAAATTGAATTTGTTCGCTCCTATACTTTTGAATCCCGCATTCAAAAGTGAATTTGTTTTTTGCTTCAGTTTTTATACGGATGCGTCTGATCTCCTAATGATCACAATTATATATATAAAACTTTTTTTTATACCTATCAAAAAATCTTCTCCGTCATAATTGAAAAATTATACTGCATTATTTCAGATTAAATTTTTGAGTGCATGAGAAACTCAAGAAAATTTCCTTTATTATAAAAAGAATAATTTTAAGTACGATTTCCAATCTTAGAGTAAATGATAATTCTTTCTGCTCTGTTCTTGACAGATATGATTTGAACATTTTATTCTTATGCATAATTATTTAAATATAATTTTACTATTTCTAAAGAAACAATTTTAAATTAACAATTAATTTTGAAAAATAAGTTCTTTAAACATAATTTTGTTCATATATTTATAGATAATTTTAGTTCTTGATATCCTTATTCTGAAGGTTAAATTAAATTGAATTAAATAAAATGTTTTATAACTTTTTAATACACTATTATATAAGATTGATTTTAAATGAAGAAAAATATTGTCGACTAAGAATCGTTTTATGACATGATAAAAGATATGAAAGCACTCAAACTGACTTGAATACCACTAAGTTTACAGAATCTATATCATTGATTAATCAATCTATTTTTGTCGTTTATATCAATTTATGCATTTCGAGTGCATTATCACATATTCATGACTGATTATTTCTATGAAAGATCGTATGAGTGAAGAACTAGAAATTCTTGTTTTCATATCTTGTCTACTATCGGAAATTCATTTAACTGTAAGGGCAAGAAAAACGTTCGCTGTAATAGTAAAATAGGATAATTTTCAGTTTGAGTACTGCCAGTGTTCACATTTATTTCTTGAGTTTTAAGCAAATATTTTTGTCCGGTCTGGTTTGGTATCATTAGCATTATTTCTATAATTCCGGACAGAGATGACAAATACTAGTAAATAGAAAAACATTGAAAAGTTTAAATAACTTTGACATAAAGGACCGATAAAATTGAAGTTTACATTTCTATCATTTATTTAAATTGTTTTTCAAAGAGATGGTAAACATCAATGCATAACTTAATAGTTTTATCCATTTTAACAATCGAACTTCACGGAAGTCAGCTTAAGCTTACATTATATTAGTGAAAATTTCAAAATTAAGTTGAATGAGTGAACACGTGCTTTGAATTGTCGATTCTTCCAAGTTATTTGGCATTTGTATTCTATTTTTATACATATGGCGCCAATAATGTGCGCTCTTTTCAATGGTTAAGAATAGAGCTAAATTCTACCATTATGTTTGTTATACAGCCGGGTGAATACATTTGAATTTATGAGCTTTAGAATTGGTTAAACCATTTCCCATAAATGTTAATTTACTACTATTGCACTGCATTAACGTTCAATATTTTCATCACTTGTCACTAATTTTTAGATTTTGTTTATACTTTGGTTTTAATCTCTACCCATTTGGGTGATTGGGTTAAACCCTTAGAAGTTTTAAGACAAACAGAGGATCCCCTCATGATTTTTGAGGAAAAATATGCATATATTTTAGGAATTTCAGCAAAAAGTTACATACTTTTGACGCCATAAGTCAAAATTTTAATGAAATTTCTTTGATCATTTTCTATGTATTCTGAGTAATTTCAGGCAAAATTGGGACCTTTTTGATGAAGTTTGACTTTTGATTTAAAAGACAATAGTTCACTGTCTAAAAGGCGCTGATATCTGATGAGTTTTGACCACCGGGAGTAAAATTATATAAATTCAGATATAACTACATTCCAGTCGAATCGCAGTTTAGCGTTGGAATAATTCAAATAAAAATTCTATGCATGCATAACATTATTTTGATTTGATTAAACTGACGAATTGTAGAAAATTGTGCCTCATTTAAGTCAAATGTAAACAAGATCTAGATTTTCTCTAAATTTATATGCAGAACAACCTAACGGTGTTTCAACAATAGCTTGAAATTAATTTTGAATTTTTTTCAGTCCATATTTAAATAATGAAACAGTAATTAATCCATATATTATTTTGTCGAAAGAATGTGTTTTGTTTGTTCAAAAATTGAGTCAATTTGTAAGAAAGTATAATTTCCAAAAATTCCTTCACTAGTGTTTGCATTATTTGTTCTGAAGTTTATGAATAAATTAATTGATTTTACTTTTCTTTTTAGAAATTAGACTCCTGTGGAGAATGAAAATCAATTAAATTAAAACAAAGTTACACGTGCAGTGATTCATATTATAACTTAATAATGTAACAAATTATTTATATTATATGAATATATACAGTATATATTGTTCTGACTTAATATTCATTTTCCAGTACTTGCTTTCAAAATCAATGCAATCGTGATTTTTTATATTCATTAATCATCTCATAAAATATATTAAAGCTTTTTTCATTTTAAACTAATTAAAAGAACGCTTTCAACTGAATTAAATGATTCTCATTATTTCAAAAGCATTGAACCTAACAATTAATGCGATGAATGTTTGATATAAACACACAGTATATAACAGTTCAATCAAAAGTATAGATAGTAAGTGATTGAAAGCATCATAAATTACAACAAATTATTCATTAAACAGAAATTCCAGACATGTTCTTATCTTTAATTAGAGTCTAGAATTCCATTCTTGAGATTCCACATAAGACTTGAATTTTTAAAAATAAGTTGAGATCAAGTTTTAGAATCTCACTAAAAATATGACCAACTTTTAAAGGAATCTTGAAATGCACTTCCGATTATACGCATTGATATCGAAATAAGCGAAATTATATTCAAAGTTTACTTCGATTCTACACTCGAATTTTCATTCGATAATATTGATTATGACGGAATTGAAATAAAATATTAAAAAGGGAATACTTCAAAACCCTAGAGATAAATGAAAGAAATATTAAGTAAATATGCATTTCTATAAAACTTTCCACTTTGAAAACTTTGGCAAAAAAATCAATGAATTTATTAAAATATTTCACTAAATATACATCCATTGATTGCTTGAAATATATTATTAGTATACATACTTTGAATATTATTCACGTCTCTCAATAGAAAAACATTACTCTGAGTAAAGTTTCATTTCGTGATATTTATTAAACATTGAAACGTTTCCGTATATTGCAGTTCAATAGAGGGTAACATAATTTAGAAAATGTTTATATTTGAATTATATTGGTTTCAAATGAGGAAAAAATTAAGATTAGATAAACGAAGAGTTTGTCTTCGAATAATTGGAGGTTTTGAGCCGACATTGAATGAATTGATATTGATCTTCAAATTAAAATCTTAAGTAGATTTTTAAAAGACAGAATTTTTCCATTCTTGAAAGTCTGTTTCGCTTCACTGAATAACTGGATTTTATGCTTTAATTGTTTCAATTTTGAATAAAAAGTAAGCGATTGGCTGACTATACTTGAGGTGATTTTATTTATTTTATGTAAGATTCATAGAAAAAGCAATAAAGTTAGATATTTGATGATATAAATTTTGATCTACATTCTTATGTATGTTATCAGTGGATATCAATAACCAAAAAACTATTTTAGACTCCAATTTAAACAATAAGTTACATAAAAAGATTTGATATGAAAGAAAATTTGAAAATTGAGAAAATGTTCTCATGATTTATTTGATATTTATGAATATTGGGAAAACTTAGACTTTAAAGTGATTAATTGCATTCGCTTAATGTACAGAATATTCTCTTTACTAATATTTAATAATTATTATTATGTCAGACAAGGGATCATTAACTTCGAAATACAGTTCGGTTAATAATATTTATATATATTCTTTCCTGCTTTTTGTCATAAATTAAAAATTACATTTCACTGATTGTGTTGAATGCAATTCAATCCAAATAAATGATACTAAAGAGGATTTATATTATTAATGCTTTAATTAAAGAACAGTAGTATTGACTTTGATTTAAAAATGTCACAAATTCTCAGCTGAAATAGAGATAAAATATTTTGAGAAAGGTTTAGAGTTTCAAAGATAAGGGAATTGAAGATTTAAATCGACTCGTATTTCAAATAAATCTGAAATCAATATAAAAAATTAATTGTTAGAATACTTTGCCTGTATATCATCTGTCAAATAAGTCCTGATTAATGAAATATAGAAATGTAGCACATATTTAATTCATTAAATGAACATCGAATTAACGAAATGATCCGAATCGAAGTACTTTCATATGCATAACTAGACTGAAAAAAGCATGAGATCGTTCATCTTTTTCATACCTGCTTATTATAGTCGAAATCAATTCCATTTTTTCTTATGAATAAGAATTTTGAAATGTTAGACATAAGTGAGCGGAAAAGATCTCGAATTTTTATGTTTTTTTAGATTTCAATAAAACTTTTGTTACAAATCGAAATAATTTCTAAACTATTCTATCGAATGATATTATAGAACAATAATATGACAAAGTTTTGAGACCTCACATACAAATCGACATAAAACTGGTCAACTTATCATAAGCTAAATAGTTTACAAAAGCAATTTATTTTAAATCCTCAGTTTTTGTTCACCCATTTTCTCACTCTGTCCTTAAGTATGCTTTAAAGATATATTTAAAAAAATAGCACAGAAGAAAAGATTTGCGAAATCATTTGCGAGAATAAAAGTTTAGGTAAAACTATATATTTGTGCATTGCTGGCAAAAAGTTAGCTCATAATGACGTAATACAGTCATAACAAATAGTTGAACTTAATTGTATTTCAGGGATTACCATAAAAACGTTCCATATATTTGGTGTTTCGCTTTCACATATTATCACATATATGTGTAGACATTATAACCTTATGGATCGATGACTTGAGCTTTAAGTAAGGGATGGCTTATTAGCTCATTTTGTGATAGCAGTTATATACTGTTAGACTACAAATGTGACAAACTTGAAACACTCTTTACTGCACAATACCATTGCTTTTGAGCCCCGAAATCAATAGTAAAATAAGAGCATAGAGTAGAAACATAACGCTTGAGCTCTCCTAACGTTTCTCCTTATTTTTTGAGCAGAAAGTGAACATAAATGACAGATAAGAGTGACATATAAATTGATTTTTAGCCTAACAGCTATCATGTACGTGTCAAATGGAAAATTATTTGCATTTTTCTTTCTCTTATTCAAACTCAGGTCAACACCGAAATACTGCCGGAGCAGAAAGCTTTACAGTTGTCGAAAATGGCAGAATCGGTGGAACATCTTTTTTATCGATGCAATCATTACGTTCATTATCATTAACCAGTTTAAATCAATTAAGAATGTTTGAAGAGAGAGCAGTACCTAAGAATGTAACCGCACAAATCGGTCATCCAGTATATTTGCATTGTATTGTCGAACCAATTGGTGATAAAATGGTGAGGCTATGAATAACAATTACATCGTTAACGTCTAATTTTACATGATAAATACCTTTTAATGCTATTAATTTAGGTCTCATGGATTCGTTTACGTGATTTTCATTTACTAACAGTAGGACTTCTTACATATATACCCGATGATCGATTCGTAATAAGACACGGAACACTACAATCAAATGACTGGGCTCTACAAATTAAGCATGTTACACCTAAAGATGAAGGTATCAAATGCTATATCAAATATATGAGCCTTTTACTTCAAAATGTACACTTTTCGAGAATCCACATAATTAAAGGAGAATCCATACAAAACACTTTTACATTAGTCAAAACTCTTATCATCTAAAAATCAGTTCAATCTAAATCTTAAGTTTGAACTTCAATTCAGTGATAAGAAAAAATATAAAACTGAAAAACTATCGCTTATTAATCGGCACATTTTTTATCTTAATTGATAAAAGTTTTGAAAACACAAAACTAACAATATGAGAACCTAATGACTCAATTATTACTCATATTTTGTTTTAAAGTTAATATTTTGAGGCTTCAAAAGTGTACATTTTGAAGTGAAAGGCTCATATAGCCTTTCATCAATATATCATCATATCATTTAATTCATTTATTATATGCTCTACTCTTCATATTTATTATATTTATAACCAGTTTATATCTTTATCTATATTTATTGTTATTTTTATTGCAATCCCTGTTCATTGTGGTCTTTTCTCATAAATATTTAATTTGATTCATGTAAATACTTTACTTACATTTGAATTTATGAAATTTTCAGGTTTATATGAATGTCAAATCAATTCCGATCCTCCAAGAAGTCAGTGAGTATAATATGATTTACTATTTCTATGGAAACTTTTGCTCTACTTATTCTATTGTTATTCTGTATCTTCTATTGTGAAAATTGACAGAAAGTATATAGTAGTGAATGATATTAAAATATTGCCATATTTTCTCTTCCAGGTATTACTATTTGCATATTGTCGGTATGTATAGAAACGTGTTACTTAAGTATACTATACAAGTATTATGTAAATTATTCAATATAATGTTGTATTAAACCAAAACCATATGATAAAGATTAGGCATAAAAGCAAACGATTCAGTCGATCAAAAGAATTTATTATAAAGTAACAATTGTTAGAATATAAAAGAATTGATTGTGACCTCGAGTTGAATTTGAAGTATGTTAAAAGTGGATGAATGTGTACAAAATGGGTTAAAAAGAGAAAAAATAAGTCGACCATCAAAAATGACAATATAAGCCTCTATAGTCTGAAAAATGGAAATAATGTCAAATATGGTTTAGTGAATAAAGTCAGTGAACATATAATAAAGTTATCATTGATTAGGCAAAGCTTTCTCAGCGATACTATGCATAAACTCCCCCATTAGTAGTCATAAATTATTAATAGACTAGAAATTGATATCAAATTAATTAAACATTTTTGGTATGGCTGTTGATCTTATTATAGTTCCTGTGGCTGAGATGGTTGGATATCCAGATATGTTTGTAAGAACTGGTGCTTTAATCAATTTAACCTGTATTATATCACGTTCTCCTGAACCGCCTGCATTTGTCTTTTGGTATCATAATGATCGTATGATTAATTACGACTACAATTCTATTGGTCGCGGAGAGATTTCTGTGCATAAAGACTCATCTAAAAGTGATTCAGTCATTTCACGTCTTGTCATACGTGGAGCAAAGCTACATGATAGTGGCAATTATACTTGTACTCCAAGCAATGCTGAGCCAACATCCATATACGTGCACGTTTTACAAGGTAAACAAAATCCATCGCAAAACTTACATCACTCAAGGGTTACCAGATATATCTTCTTCTACAACAGACAGATATCCTCTTCTATAACACACAGTATACTTTAATATCAGTTTTTCATAAACTACAGGCTTTCCAAAATAATAATCGCATTACATAAAAGTCATAATCGTATACTTAATCACATAGACTTTCATTTATATCAATTACGCTGTATTTGATGTTTATATAGGTTACCACTAATAAAATTAAGAATACTCTTCGTCTCACTTAAACAAACATATTATCGCCAATTGTAGTGATTCGGCAACAAATAATTGATTCAATAGTACAAAAAACATTTCAATTTTCGTTTTAATAAACAAAGTATAAATTCAATAAAAAGTTATAATGCTTTATAATGAAAGAAGTTTGCTCGACAATAATCTCAACTCTTTAGTTCATTATGACCTTCTTTTTGATCAGAAAAAATCAAGAGTTTTCAAAGAACTGCTGATGTACTGAACTGTAATGAACTGTTTATTTTGTTCCGAAGCTATTGTAAAAAAAATTATTTTATTTTTGCTGAGAAATGTTTCTTTTCAAGAGTTTGCTCTCATTATATTTGAGTGAAAATCCGATAAAGAGATGTTATTTTTCATTAAGAAATCTCAGTTTTAAAATGAATTTAGATCAGGGTTTATATTGTGAGTGATTTCTTAAACCTTGAAGAAGAATAAGGAGAAAATTTTTCATTCTTGCAATTATTTGAAACTTTATGTAAGCAAAGAGAGAATTCGCTGAATAAGTTGATACGAAAGCAAATATTAGTTGATAGAAAGCTATTGAAACGGTGTTGTTTTATCTGATTACCTTTCTATGTGACAATGTTTTGTTAATAATTTGATGAAAAATAATAAAGATTTGAATGTAATTTATTTGTTGTAAGGCGAGAAACGTTTATCGAGTAGAATACAGAATGACGAGAGCAGCTCAATTGAACAACAGAATGGCATGAATGGTAGTAATAGGAGTTTTGATGCATCGATGTATACGTACACTTCAACTAACATTCTCTGCTTAATTATGGTTGTAGTCGAATACAGCAATTTAGGAATTGTTACATGAAAAATCGCCATTAACTAGAATGTGGTACATTGGGAGGGAATAAATCTGATATCATCGGTATCACTGCTATCATTGATATCATTCCACACGCATTACTCCTACACGAGGAAGTATTGACATCAAAAACTGCTATTCATATGTCATTTTTGGCCATTATATTGAAATTGACATTTTCTGTCTTTGACTCTTATAATTGATTGTAAAATAATATCAGTTCCGAATATTTGCTCTCATTAGGGGTTATGAACTATCGATAATCTTCTTTTTTCAATTATTGTAAATATTAGTTTAGAACAAAAGAAAATATAAATTTTTTTTCTTATCAATTAGATTTCATCAAAAATAATGTATGATATATGCAATTAAATTCGAAATACCTCTTAATGACAACTAAAGTGTGAAAGTGACTAAAATTTAATATCAAAACATTTATTAACTATTATATCAATTATTTCTTTCTTTGATTTATTTCTTTTTGAATATTTGAACAATGTTTAAATGAAAAGATTGTAAAATAATTGTGATTCAAATTCATTAAATAAAGTAAGTTATTCTTTGCGATTTAACAATTTATGGAAACTCAACTTTTTCACTTTCAAGTTAATATAATTTACATAAAAACATAATTTTAAATAATTTATGAATGTAACTAATGAAGAATTTTAAAGAAAATACTTTTAAATTTCCAAATGGAAAAACATCAATTTTAAAATAAGAATTATTTGAGTTAAGGTATGAAAAAATGTGAGCTCAACTATTACTTAGGGAATAACGGGTAAGCCTATGCTCTGAATTTTCATCCGATAAAAAGAATTGCAATGAAAATTTTTACAAATTGGTTTTCATTTGGAATTCATCGAAAACAGCAAAACTCAACCATTCAATCATTGGAATCATTCTTATTTAGCAACTCAAATAAAACAATACAATTTAAAAGATTGCTTCCTCTCTAACTATATATCTATCATAAAATTAGGTTCTTTTACAATTAAGGCTGTATTGTATAAATTCTAGCTTATTATACTTTTACCATACAATATAATAATAGCAGAATAAAACTTATCAAAATCTATATGAGGTTTTTCTAATTTAATGAGTCTGTTGATTAAAACTAAATCCCAGTTCATTTGTTATATTTGATGAAAGTGAAGCCCGAACTGTACGTATTTTATCTGGATTCCAGTCTCTAACGCAAATGTGCGGTTTGTGTGCAACTTGAAAACTACCAGTTCTTTGCGAATGCATTCTCTGATTGGCTCAGATGTGAGGCTCCATTCATTCTAAGCATTAGTTGCAACTTAAATTGAATTTTAAAACGCGTTGTTAGACATGTTTTACTCAAAGTCCAAACAAAGTGCTATACTGTGACAGTGAAACAATTCTTAATCATCTTTAATACTCTTTTGGGTAACATTGAGTATCACACAATTTTCAACATAAAGATTACTTAAAGATATTGAAAGAAATGAGACCCACGTCAATGTTATCGCGTTGCAGAATAGAGAAACAGTATGTCAGGGAATTCTTCGCAGAATTTATTGGAACATTCATTCTAATTGTAAGTACTTGTGTCATATTCGGCGCAGAATCTAAAAGTTGACTCTACATTGCCTTTTAAACACCGTATGAGCTTATATTAGTAATAGGTTGGCTTTATATGTATTTATAAAAACTATACACTAATGATAGCATTTTAACAAAATGTGCTCAGAATCTCAACTTTCATGATTAACTCAAACTAATCTTGTTTTAATAGTGTTAATAATTTACTGATAACTCATACGTGATTCTCGTTATAATCAATTTAATTTTATTCATCAAACTAAGATCTTATTCGCAAAGAAACAAAAATTCTAAAGCATAAAAAGTATGACTTCTTATATTAAATTTTACTTTTATTAGAATAATGACTCCTTTGTTAAAATTCTTTTGAAAAAGAAAACAATGAAAAATGAATTTAATTGAGTAGAAAAAAGACAGAATCAGTTGCCATCGCAAAGAGAATAATATAAGTTTAACATCTAGTTACATAACAATCATCAATGAATAAAATAATACAGCATTAGCTTCGGTTTGTGATAGTTAACAATTCTAAATAAAGTGTCTCTTTATTCAAACATAATTCAGTCGTGATTTTTTCGGAGTTCAAGTAATTTATTTTGTTAAGTTTTTGCCAAAACATTTCAATTAATTTTTTATTACCCAACAATAGTCAAATTCTAGTGATAATCACATGAGTTTTGCTCTTCCTATTCATTCTAATCTACATCTCATGGAATTATCGGAAAACTCTACTCATAATTCAAGATAAATGAATATTGCTTTGAGTTTTGATTAATTACTTCTCAAACTATTGCAATTCATTTAATTACTGTTCAATTTTGAAAGTAATTAAATACTAGTTAATTAAGTTATAAACTAGTATTTGTCTATCATTTCAAACTCGAGCTCTTGTTCACATAGATTATTCTGGAATAAAAAGGAATATTCTTTCCAATAGAATAATCTTTTTATTAAGAAAAATCTTTTGTTTTTACTGACATAAGTTTTGTTAATCTGAAAACAAGAATAAAATATTAGTTTCAATCTCTGACATATATTTTTCTTTATGTGTATTATTAGTTTGACTTTTGTTTGTTTATAAATCTATTCCAAGTCAGAAAAAATGATAGCTTTGGCCGTTAGTTCAGACTTTTATCGTTTCTGTTCATTTCTACTGAGAAAGCCTTCAGTAACTCAGACCTAATCATTATATTGTTGACTGAACTGTGAATTGAAGAATAAATAAACTGAAAGTCAATTTTGAAGTTTATTTCACAATATAATATTAAATTTTCTCCTTAATGTTTTATTATATTAATTTCTTGTGATGAAAACTACTTTTCTAACACTCATATATTATTTCTTTCGTTTTTTAGAAAAGATAAGAAATGTACTCCAAAATTAGTTTTATTTTGAAAACTCGTATTTTATTAAATTTGGGAAAAAGTACACTTCAATAAAAATAATTTTGAATAGTAAGTGAAGTTGAATTTACAAAATACGAAAACTAAAACTAATCAAAGCTAAATTAAATATTCTGTTTGTGCAAAAAACATGTAAATAAGTAATAGATGAGAGCATATCCATGTTATGAAAAATAAGAACTTCGTTAAATTTAATCAATTCTCAGATTAATCTCTGAACTAATCATATTTTTTCTCCAAAATTCGAAGTTCATCTCTCACAAAAAATATCATTTTTATCAATGATATCTTTAAAACTTCGTAAAAGCTCTAGAAAAGATACAACTTGAAATACAGTCTTAATTAATATTGAAACTTTTGATTTCTTGTTTCTTTCTATTACACTTCATTATATCGATACAAAATTTGATTTTTAATGTATTTTAGAATATTCTAATTGAAACATTGAAATGCTAATTCGATTTTTCTGCCAACGAAAAAGCTCGGGCTCTGGTTAATATTGAATCTTTTAGCAATAATTGAAGTTTTCGTTTATTTCTTCACATCTCTGAGTAAACCTTTTCCAATATTTAGTTCAAATAATCTGTCTTTTATTTACTTCTTTAGTTGTAATCATTCATTTATGACGCTTACTGTCAATTTTGGAGTTTTAGGTTTCATTCTATTTCAAAATTCATTCTTAAGGTAGTTGATGAGAAACTCAAAATAAATCAATAGAAATAAAGATCACTTTAGTTTAAATAATCAGAAAATTAAGTAATAACTTAATGGGAAAAATTGGAAAAATATCCTTTTATAACTCAAATGAGAATCTATTTTTACAATTTTATTCCTCATGAAAATCGAATCAAACTCGATTTCCAGATTTAATTGATTTTTAAATATCATTTATTCCATTCACTCTTTTTTATGGCAAATAAAAGTTAGAGATTTTTTTCTAACTTTTTAATTGAGGAAATTTTGGTTTGAAGTTTAACTTAAACTGATTGGATATGTTTGAAATCAATAACAAATACTTTGTGTTTATAGAAGATTAAATTCAAAGTCAATTCCAGTTTTATTGAAATAAATGAGAAATTCCATTTTCGTTAAACTACAGATCAAACAAAATTCAAGGATCAAATTTGGTATAAACTGTTCCAATTTGAAGAACTATTTAAAGTTCCACAACAATAAAAATTTGATCCTTCTATAAACGTTGAAATCAGTGCTTTGTTTAGTTTAAATTGAATTTTAATCTTGACAAATAAGGAAATGATTTATTATTTGCTATAAGTAATGAAATTTTTAGACTTCAAACTTCAATTCATTTCAATTAAAATATGAGTAAAAATATGTTGTAAATTGAGTCAAAATGTTCACTCAAATTGAAATGTATTATTTGTATTGAAACCACGAATATTTGAAAAATGTTGAGTATTTTTCCAGAAATAAAAGTAATTTATGTGAAATTGTTTTTCAAATTTAATTTATGATAAATAATTACTGCCTTGAAAAACGTCAAACCATAGAATGAACTCTGAGTTTATCTTCAATGATGTGTCCATTAAATTATACAATTATTGTACTTTCAAGATTAGAGTTAAATCAATAATAGAAATTTTTTAATTTCTTTTTTAAAGTTTAAAGCTGTCATTGATTAGCCTTTTCATTTCTTTTCACCGAATCATTATTTGATACATTTTAAATCCAAATTAATCTATTAATTAAAGAGTTGGGCGAAATTCGATGTTTTTTAAATATCTCACTTTATTTGGGATTTCGACGCATTAGTTTTCTCCGGTTTAAATAAATATCCATTAAAATTGAGAGATACTTAATCACTCCATAACATTAGAACAATAGATGTCAATAATGATTAAATTTGAAGACAAATTTGTGTCACAAATACGATATAATTTGTTTGTTACGAATATCATACGAGATAAATAGGAAATACTTTGAAAAATATTTTTGAGTTTAAAGTTGAGAAATATTTAATTAAAATGAAACTTTAATATATATTTGAAATCGAGAATATGATTAAAAATTTAAATTTGATAGGCTATCGGGGATGCAGGCATTGCTTCATACAGTTTGAGGAAAAATGGTTCGCCTGATATATTTTCGATCTCTTTTTGCTATGGTATGTATTCTAAGACAAGCTATTTTATAATATTGTGTTTTAACTTACTCGAGGCATTAGTAGTCTTAAGAAGAATTAGTGAGAATTCATTTTCTACAGCTTTATATTATGTGTGGTTTTAACTTAAGAAAGTTTTAAGCTTCAACTCAATAAGAGTTCATTTATTAAGAGATACTTTTTCTGCAATTACAATAATACTATCTTAATAAAAATTATGTTCCTTTTTATTATATTTTAGAAAAAATCGCTCTTATATTTTATTTGTAAGAATCAAAGAAATCCTTTAAATGCTTTCAAATAATTCATTACTAATAAGCATTAATATGTGTTTAATATTTATTCAAAATTTGCTTTAAATGAATAAATTCTGAATGAAAATAATAGTGAAATAAAGTTACATAAAATATTAAACTGAGTTCCCTTCTGTATACTGTAGTTTTGAAAATTGGTGGCCTTTAACTATTATATGGAATCTAAAATTTAATAAACTTTTACTTAATCCTCATGTTTCATAAGTTTTTTAAAGTGAATAATACGTTCAGTTTTTAATTACATAGATTTCATCATTTTCCTAAATTATAGTTGAATTAATTAAATTTTGCAAAATTTAAAATATATTTGTTCTTTAATTATATAATTTAATTACTGAAACTAATTTATGAAACTAAAAATTGAATATTTTGATAAATTAAAATGGAATATTTTGAAGATTTTTATTTTTGCGGTAAAATCAGTATAAGTCTGTCAATTTTGATTATGAGTAAATTATGATAAATCTTCACTTTCCTTAGAGGATAAAAAATAAAAATTACATGGAATAAGTCTGAAAATTGATAGCACGAAGAAGTTGCATAGTGTTAGAGTTTTACTGTGAGCTTATCAAGTTCTTCTTTCATTTTAAGAGAATTGGACTATACTTTAGCAGAGAGTATGAAGTAATAATCTGTGCATAAATTAGATTTTAATCTAGAGACCAATATATGATAGAAAAATAGATGCATAAGATATTCCAGAGAAATATTGCTTTGAGATAATTAAGTTTTGTTTACAATACAGGCATTGAAGTAAAAGGAAAAATATTTGAATTCACCCAAAGTGAGAACATAATTAAAATGATTGAATCAGTGGAAATCCTTGTAAGTCTCGACATGAAAAAAGACGTCACTTAAATTATTCAGTTATAATGTAATTTAATCAAGAATAAAAAGAACCGCAGCTTTGATTAACTTTTTTTAAAACATTCAGCCTTGATTCACACCTAAACTTATTCGCATTTTTCGAATGAAGAACATTTTCCTCAGTATTTGTACGGCAAAAAACTTGTTATACTTCTATCAAACAGGCTTTATAAAAGTTATTCTGGAAAACATAAAAGACATATTTCTAGAACTCTAATCGAATCATTGATAAAATATGAGTTTTTATAGACAAAGCTATTTAATATAAAAGAGTTTTTTACTGAGTAATCGAGAAGAAATAATGTTTTATTAACTATCAATTACTGGGCAAAATATAATTTAATAAACTTTCTCTCAAATATTAAGAGACTTTAGCAAAAATTTCATATTATTACTGATTTTAATGACAATAAATTAAAGTGACAGCTTCTGTAATCTTCACAGAAAAAGGAGTAAGATATTTGTTGCAGCTTTAGTTCCGGTTAATCGCAATTCGGACGGAAACAATGCGTTCCGACACAACCTACCAATAACTCATTGCTTGAAAACAAATAATCAAATAACAACTTATACCTACACCAGCATTCAAAATCCCTTTAACAATATATTTTACATCAAATCAATTGGATTTTTTATTTGAGTGTTTTGTATAAAGTTTCAATTCAAAAACTATTCCAGAAAATATCGCTCAAAATATTCTTCAAACTCTATAAATCTTTTTCGAATAATAAGACAATTTTTATATTCTATTAATTAAAGTAAGAAAAATTAGAAAAAATATAGAACATCATCCTTTGAATAAACTTTTTTCCGATTAGTTTAATATCTTTCTATTCTGTGCTATTATAAGATCTTCAAACAAAATCCCATCAGAATTGCAATGTTTGAGCCATTGAAGCTTTTCTTTGTAAAAAGACTTCAAGAATTTCAAGTCAATTGCAAAGTAAATAAATTGAGAGAAGCAAAAGAGTTCGCAAAAGTTATTGAATCATAACATGTGGTCACTAACAATCACATCACAAAACAAATCCAAAGTTATTAAAAACTAAAATGCAGTTTATCTGAACTTACAAGTAATGATTTTTCGAGGTTTTTAGAACTTATTCAACAGTATAATAGTTTTTAAAAATTATGTCATGAGATAAGTTAGCGTTTCGCTGACTTGAAGATAATTTTCAATTCAAATATTAGAGAAATCATTTTAAATAAATAAACTTTATTTTATTCATAGAAAAATAGTTCTAAAGTGCGTCCGGAAAAGGGCCGTAATATTTTTACAATTTTTTTTAATAATT
>JAQFXV010000228.1:0-28785 GCA_034694065.1 Camisia spinifer
AAACTAGTTTGTGGTGAAGTTATACTCATTTGTGAAGTCAAATAATGAGTAGATTTAAAGTCTGAATCAAAGTTTAATCCATAAATTTGATTGACTCCGCTTTTATTACATGAAATATCTAGGATTGTGTTAATACTTAAATTTTTATCCAGAACTTTGAGACTGCTTTCATGCTTAATATTTTCAGACTTTATATTCCATTCCAATACTTTTGTTTGAGTGTCTAATGAAATGTTAGAAATGAATTTTGGAAAAGATATACTCAAATATGAAGTGAAATTTTGAGAAAAATCATAATTGAAATCTAAGTTAAATCCACAACTCTTGAAAAGACAACTTTGATTCGTTAGAATCTCTAACTTTGACTGAACACTCATAACATTTTTCGAAAGTTTGAGATCTAATTTGTGCTCAACATTATTCGAAAGTATTTCCAATTCCAGACCTCTCACTAAACGTTTAAATATAAGACTCGAATTAATCTGTGGAGAATTTATATCTAAATTTGATTTATCAGAATCTGAATCGAAATTCAATCCATAATTTTGATTAACACCGCTTCGATTGTTTGTAATTTCAAGCATTAATCGAGCGCTCAGTTTTTCATTTAAAATGTTGAGAAAAAAATTGTGAACAACTTTTTCAGACAGCAATTTCCAGTTCAAGCCGTTGGTTCGATTAATTGTTATAAATGAATAGAATTGTGGTAATGATATATTCAAATATGAAATTAAAAATTGCGAGTCATTAGATTCCAAATCAAAATGATATCCATAAGACTTATTGAATTCTTTTTGATTGCGTATAATTTCTAACATCGACCCAACAGTAAGTTTTTTCCCCGAAAGTTTCAGATCGAATTTATGCACCAATTTTTTTGAGTTTATATCCCATTTCATGTTTTTAGTTTGAGAGTTGAACTCAAAACTCGAGTTAATTTGTGGCGAATTTAAACAAACTTTGATTTGTCCGTCATCTGTATGAGCGATATATGTATAGTTCGTATACTCATCGAAATCATTCAAAGTGATCAGTTTTATCTCTTTTGGGACTTTTGATCCAAAAAGAGGTACTTTAGCGAAGTTTTCAATACTCAGAATTCCAGTATATCTCTCATTGACAGCCATAATATTATAAAAGATTTGAAAAGAATCATTCTTTGTATTTTCGTTTGTCATGTTAAACATCACTTCACAGTCACTGTTAAGAACAACAGTAAATTTTTCCCCGAAAGACACTGACATAATAGCAGTGAAATATCCATTTTTCAAAAGAGCTATTCTCTCATTCAATAACTTTCTAAATGATAACTTAGTGTTGAAGTCAAAAAGTCCTACTCTTGTATATTTCCACATAACTATCAATTGAGGTATTGAAAAGTGATATGAAATCGTAGTTAAGTTGAGAGAACTTTTATCAAAGTTTATAATGAATGGTTTGAGAGTAATATCGAAGCCATAGTTTTTGATCTTTTCTAATTTTTCATCATAAAATCTGAATTCTATGTGCGGATAATCATGATTTTCTTTCCAGTTTTCATTAATGATAAAAAATAATTCTATTATTTGAAAAAAGAGCACAAATAATATCGTAATTCTGAAGATTCTCATTTATAATTAATTTAAATTAGACTCACCTCCAAATTGTAGAGAAGTTTTTGATTTTATATATGGTAAGTGATCAAAATCCAAACTATATCCATAACGCCCTCCAATACCGCTTTCACTGTTTATGCCTAACATTGATCGAAAAGTGAATTCATTTTCCAGTAGTTTGAAATTGAATTTATGTTCAATTTTTTCAGAATTTATTTCCCATTTCAAGCTCTTTGCTTTTCGGTCTAAACTAAAACTCGTGTTAATTGGTAGTGATCTTAAACTCAAGCTTAAAATCGAATCCAAATACTCAAAAGTAAAGTTCCCTTTTGTTGAATCAATTATAGCGTGTGAAAACTCATCTTAATTTGTAGGCAAATAAAAAAAATTTGAGTATAAAATATCTCACACAATCTTTGTATCGTTTATACCTTTATTTTGAGTTAAATAAGTATCAATTTTGAGCAGAAGGTTGTCTGATCTGTTAGTCGCAGATTTTAAAACAAAGGATTGAGAGCCAAAACCAATATAAGTGGTGTGAATGTAGTCATTCAAATTGCCACTGAATGAATATGCTTTTCGATTCAAATCTCCTTTTGATTCTACTCTATACTGATTACATTCAAAATCTAAATCAAAAGATGTGTCGTTTAGTAAACCAAACAAAGCAAAAATGGGATTTCCATTCGATTGATTAGTACTCATTTTGATCAAATACTGTTTTTGCGAAAATTCTATTTCTGTCGAATGGTTAAATTTAAAACCTTTTCCATATAAGTCTAATTTGAATTCAGGGTTTTCTATTACTATAATGGCATCGAATGAAGGAATTCTTAATGAAATATTTGATGGCTTTTCTCTATTTATCAAAGCATTAAAATCAAAGTGATTCGAGCCATTTATTTGTGTTTTACTCTCTAATCTTAAATGTGCTTTTGGCTCAAATGTAAAACTTGTCAAATGATCATATTTAGAGCTATTCATTTGAAATTTCCCTATTTTTTGTCTATTAAATATGTCTGCAGATGAGTATATTATAAATTTTGGTGTAATAATGCTCAAAATTGTTTCTCCTTCTCTTTCTAAAATTATATCAATTTTAGCTAAATTTTCACCATATTCTTCGTTTCTACTCATCAGTGAAATGTTGTCTTGTTTATAGTCTAATTGAATCGTGTGTTTCGTTTGTTTTTCCATTTTCTTAAATTCAATTTTGACATAAGGTTTAGACAATTGAGTTTCTATTTGTGAATTCCAATGAGTGGTATTGATGGTTAACTCTTGTATAGTTTGATTACATTTGTATTCAATATTAAAATAGTATTGTTGATTTTTGTCAAATTTTGAAAATAAATTTATTCCATTTCTGTTCCATGAAAGTGAAGAGTTTGCCCTCAAATGTGATGAATTTAGTCCAAAGGACACAAAATTATCAAATTTTTCTTTGCTTGAGTTTATCGATACGAAACCAATTGGAATTTCGAGTGAGAAATACAACAATTCTGGTGTCAATTTCGCCTCTATTTCATTCATTAAATTTCTGTCAAGATTTGTACTCGTATTTATCGTAAACTCATAGTTTGGATCGCATGTCGAATAAGTTTTGTGATACCATTTATTTGATCGCAATTCAACATCAAGTGTCTTGGGTTTTGAATTTGGATCAAAAACTACTCGACCCTCAAAAGAATCAGAAATATAAACAAATTTCTTAGGGATGAAATGTGGAGCCGAAACTTGAAACTATTTTTGATAATTGAAAATATAATAAACATTTTTGATATATTAATAAAGTAATGCAATTGTTTTTTAAGTTCAAAACATACCGTCAAAATAGTATTTCCGTGTCTTTTTGTTTTTGATTTCAATGATAAAGTAATATTTGGCTTTAATTCAAGATAAGATTTATGTTCTAAGCTATTGGTTAAAACTTCAATTTCTACATATTTTGTTTCACTAAAGGGATCGATTTTCAATTTGGAGATCAAGTCATCAGATTGGAAGTGAAATATTAATGGACCCAATTTTGATACTATTGTGTTGAGTTCATAAGTTTGATTTGTTTCATATAACACTTCGTTTACTTCTAGTCGTTGTGGTGAAAAACGTACGAACAATGAATTTCTTATTCTCTCATTTGATTTTGAATTATTATTTAATTCAAACTGTATTTCATGCATAAAATAGCTTGAGTTCGATATTTTCCTAATGAATTTTTGGAGTAAAAGAATTTGAAATCCTCTCTCGAAAACTATTAGAAATAGACTTACTTATAGTTGCACTCAATTGTGTGAACCTTTCCATTTTCCCAATCAATTGATGCCAAACACTTACACCGATTCTGAGCAACTCTTTGTATTTCTCCAATCAATTCAAAATTTTTTCCCCAATATTTCAGACTTGTATTCACTCCTATTGTTGAGTTCAATAAATGTTTATATTTAAACAAAAAGTTCAAATCTTGAAATTTTTCAGTTTTATCTTTCCCGATAACTTCTATACTATAAATCGTGTTTTCATTAATGGTACGATTTATGTCTGCATTCGCTGAAATATCGTAACTTATATTAAGAGGCGAGGCTTTTATCATAAATCTATTTTCGTATTTCGTGTAATTCACTTCAGGTGAAGACATTCTTGAACTTTGGAATAAATGAATGATTTTTGAAAACGTTTGATTCCATGCAATCTTTACTTCGCTTTCATAGAATTCGAAAGGTTTCTGTAGAACATTATACCCAATATGTATGTTTTGATTCGGAAATTGCGTTGAAATTAAATTTAAAATACCGAACAATTTTGTAACTTCAGATTGACTCGAATTTCGCCATTTCGTTGTTAACTTAATTGAATGTTTCTTCAATTCTCGGAGTTTGTATTCAACAAACCAATTATTCATAATCTGTTTCTCAATAATGTTAGTAATGCCAAAAAATTTCAATTCTACTTTAGCTGTTTTTAGAAAAATGTCTGATGAAATTTTGAGGTCTGTATCGTTTTCTTTGATAACAATTAAAGATAAGTCGAATACTTGATGAAAATTTCTTTCTAATTTAACTTGTAATGAGCTGTTATTCCCATAATTTAGAGAACTCGTAAAATTAAGCGATTCTTCATTACTAGTAATTTGAAATCTAATTTTTCTTTCCCTATCAATCTCTAAATCAAATGTTGACTGATTTCTTTCATTTCCATATTTTCCTATGATTTCAATCTTTTTTGATGAAATTTGAAAATATAAGGATTTGCTCAACTTATCTATTGATTTAGAGTTATTGTTTATATTTAAATCAATTTCGTGTGAAAAGTAACTCGAGTCCGATATTTGTCTGCAATAATTCATATTTGAAAAGAAAATTGAATTATTTAAAACTTTGAGCTGAAGCAAAAACAAATGAAACCCGACTTACTTATAACTCCAATCCATTGTGTCCAGTGTTTCCTTTTGCCACTTAATTGATTCAAAGCCTTTATACTGTTTTCGAGCAATTCTACTATATTTTGTGAGAAATTCATATTCTTTGCCATAGTATTTGAAAGTAGTGTTCATTTCTAGTCTTGAATCTAATAAATGTTTGTATTGAAACGAAAGGCCAATATTTTTGAAGGGTTCGGACGTGTCTTTCCCAAAGACATCAAAACTACATTTGAAACCTTCATTTCTTATACGATTTATGTCTGCGTTTGCAAAAAACTCGTAACTAATATTCAGTGGCGAAGCTTTCAACTTAAGCCTGTTTTCAAATTTGAGATGATTTATATTATATTCAGAGAATTTCAAACTTTGCATCAAATGAATATTTGATAACTTTTGATTCCATGATATCATCAGTTCTTGTTCATAGAGTTCGAAAGGTTTGTTCAGAAGATTATACCCTATGTGTAAATTGTTGTTTGGGAATTGTGTTGACATCAAGTCAAAAATGCCTGTAATCTTAATCAATTCAGATTGACTTAAATTTTGCAATTTTGTTAATAATTTAATTGATTCTTTTTCCAGTTTTCTAAGTTTGTATTCAATGAGCCAATTAGTAATCAATTGTTTTTCCAGTTTATTCAAAACGCTGAATATTTTCAAATCTAAGCCATCAATTTTCAGCTTCAAATCAGATGTAATTTTGAGATCATTATTCTCTTCTTGGATTCTGACTGAAGATATTTCGAAGACTTTTTGATGATTTTTTTCGAATCCTATTTGTAAATGATTTTTTCTTCCTTGAGTTAGTGATGCCCTCAAAACGAAATATTCTTGACATGTACTTAATTGAAACATGAATTTTTTGCCACTTTCGATTTCTGCGTCAAACGTTAGAAAATGAATTCCATCGAACTTTAGTTCAAATTTGACCGAACGATCGTATGGATTATTTCTGAAATATGCGGAAGCACTCAATTGTTTCCACGGCGTTCTTATTTCAAAGTGCGTCTCTTGTTTATCATCGCTTGGATTTAAATATCGAAACTCTAATTCAGTTTTACGATCTATTCGAGAGTTTGGTGTATTAACTATTGCTTTCCAAACTTGTAAATCTTTCGCATCCTTCGAAGGCTTTTTTAACGAGAATTCAAACGCTGTCAAACTTTGATCTGTTTTTGTTAAATAGATTTCAGTAATTGATGCGCTCCAGAGATTAGGTTTGTGTGAACGCAATTGATCGATGCATAATGAAAGACCTATTGTTGAAAAATCAAAGTTGAAATGAATATGATATACATAAACTTGGACAATTTATTGATAACTTATTATCTAAGAAAAACTCGAGAGGTGTCTATTTAAACGTTCAAAATAAAAGACTATGAATTAATAGAAATAAACTGAGAAAATACTAAATTGATTAGAAAATGAATTTTTGATATCTTCTCAAAACTCATAGTGTATGAAAGTTTTTATTAATTAAATTTTACTTTTAATGCTTAGGTTAAGCGTTATAAAATGTCAATTTTGGTTATAAGACTAATCAGTTATTAGAGATTTTACTTTCCGGTCAAATTATTATGAAATATTGAAACGTTAAATACAGATTGTTTTCAAAACTTATTCTAATTAATAACAAAGCATAACAAACCTAAATGGTTGTCAAGTGTTTCAGTACATCGACTATAATTGTCCAACATATCAGTGGCATCAGGTTTTATATTTCCTCTATTGTCTCGCATGTATTTAAATGATTCAAACTTTAATAAACTCTGTTTTTCTTTCGGTAAATTAAGTTTCAAACTGAAAAGACTTCCATCTTTCAGTTCGGCTTTTGTATCAATAACTCCTGAAGAAGAAAAACGAGACGAAGATATAAGTGCGGGACGAGAACTAATTGCTTGTAAATTCAACTCTAGATTCAAATCGGCAGCAATTGATGGAATTAATAGTATATCTGCTGAAGCGGAAGGGTTTGAAGATGTTAGTTGTCTGGCATCTAACTTGATATCACTTTTGATTCCTGACACTAAAGTTCCATTCATTATGAGATTGAATGAAAAACCATTAATAGTTGGCAACTGTGTCGCGGAGTCGAGAAATATAGCGGCAAACGAACGATCGATTGAAAGGTTTTGCTGAAAAATTTCATAAATTTGTTTCAATAGATAGTCTCTATTGAACTCGAAGTCAAATTCAATCGGATTGAGGATCAAAATATTCTTCCCATTAATCTCAACATATATTTCTAATACAATAGTTTCATCTGTTTTGAAGATATCTTTATTAGAAAATAATTTAATTATTTGTTGTATAATTGATCCGAAATTTCCGGCAGAAATTTGATGCAAAATATTTTCGATTTCAGAGTTGAGTCCTATTTGACGAACACTTATTCCCAAAATTTGTAAATTTTTGCCTTAAGTTAATAGAAAAATAAATAAATAAATTAGGATTTACTTAAAATAAATGAATTTACCGGTAATGGGAATCGAAAGGTTGAAAGTAAGAGAACTCGGAATGTTAGATGATTTTTGATTTATTATATCCGTCTCATAAGAAATACCAAAACTGCTTCTTTCGTCTAAATAAGAAAATTCTATATTACGAGAATCGACTGAATCATTATTAGGTGACCCAAAATCTGGCACATTTGATGGTAAAATGTTGAACTTTTCAGGATTAGAAGTTTTGCGGAGATTTTTGACATGACTTTTGATATAATTTAGTATATTTTGATTCGATTCGTTCATAATTTGATTATGAATTCGTTCCAATTGTTGATTTGATGCTTTTGACATAATTAAAGCTTTATAAGCGGCAATTCTCACTTCATCTGTTTCCAAATCATCTTCGAATACTTGTAAAAGCTTTTCCTGAATTGAATCGCTTGACATTCGAGTCAAAGCCCTTATAGCAGAAACACGAATGCCTTCTGTGTGTTTGCCATTTATGGCCAAATCAAGTAAAGTATTTACTGCTAAGTCATGTGTTTCTATTTTAATATTTTCCAATGCTTTAATCGATGCAATCTTTTCAATTTCCGTTTCTGTATTCAATAATCTTTCGATCAAAGCATCGATTGCTTGTTTCACTTCTATTATTTCATCGCAATTATAGCTTTCTTCGCAAAAATCGTGAATAATTGCCGAAACGCCTAAAATTATGTGTCGCGATGTCTTCTTGTAATGCAATAGAGGTATAAGTTCTTTAATGACACCTCTATTCACGTCGAAGTTTAAAATCATCCTAAAGAGCTTCGATGAAATTCTAAATGAACTGATTTCATGATTGATATAAGAATTTACTAATGTTTTAATAGAGTTTTCGCTTATCAGAGAAGAGGCGGCGTCTAAAAAAATATCCCTCATTTTGGGTGAAGAACATTTTTCTCTATTTTTAACCTGATTATCAACTTTCTGTAACTCAAAGTTCGATAAAGTCTTAAAAGCAGATACTATTTGGGGAAACAATTGTGTAACTTGTGGTGAAACGATATCGTCTTCAATTTGTGAACAGATGGACTCTATAAGTGATTCGACATTCGATACATTATCCGTTTGAGTAGTTTTTGAGTTTATAGGCATTAATATATGACTAAAAGTCGAATCTTTGACTCGTTTAGCTTTGATTCCTGTAACTTGTCTTTCAAAATGAAGAATAAGTGATGAACTGACCTTTGCTTTACTTGAGCTGAGATATGAACTTAACTGTAACTCTTCTTGACATTTGACTCGAGTTATAATGTTATCATTAAGAGTTTGTTTACAATTATAGGTCGAATCAATTATTGGTAAGTATTTTCGCAAAAAATCGATCGACTCATAAATACGAGGAAATAATCCCGAAACTGCTTTTTGTCTCTGTGAGCAAGAGTTCAAAGATTTTGACTTTTGAAAGTGAATTTCTTCTCCAGATATATCTATTTGTGGCTCATAAACAGTTTCGCATTGGCCTAAAATATCAGTTTCCGTTATAACTGTTCTGTTAGTTCTAGATTTAGCTGATATTTGAATCGCAGAAATGATAGATTTTTTTATATCAACAGCCCATAAGTCATCCTCAACAGAAGCACAAATACCAACCACTTTGCCATTATCTAAACCAAAACCTATTGGGCGTGTTTGAAGTTTTCGTTTTATGATTAACGGATCCGATACTCCAGTAATTTGAACGTCTCGTAGTTGTAAAGACATATCACAGGAAGAATGTGACGATATTTCAATCTTAGCCTTGATTTCAATGGGTTGTGGCTCAGAATCACCGAATCGTATAAAAGTATTGGATTCATATTTGTAGATAAATGTATTTCCATTATTATAATGAAATAGATCTATGTCTTTACTGCATGTTTGAGCACAAATATTGGTTTCGCCATAAACTGAAATATTATACAAAGCATATATCAAATTATTTTGCGTTTCACTCATTTTAAAGCATAGTTACAGAAAAGCTGTCTTTTGTTAAACTGAATTAGACCTCTACAAAAGCTGAAAATCCTCGGCCCGAACCCGCCGAACTTTTTAAGCACCTTGTCCAAGCCGCCCAACCCGCCCAACCCGCCCGAAATTTTCAATTGCATAATTCATTTTTATATAGTTCAATTTTTTTAATTCAAATCAAATTTAGTTGCAGTATCTAAATGAACTGTTCTGAGACAAATAATTAAAGTCTGGTAAACATCACTCGACTAGCTTTAGGATCTTCTTTATCTATAAATCTTGACTATAATTTTCGGACATTATATTGAAAGCATTGATTAGGTTTTATATGTCATTTGAAAAGTAATTAAATAGTATTAATAATTAGTTTTTACAGTTTTGAGCAGAATATTATTTTTAAGTTTGATGAAATATCTTGAAACTTTTTGAAATGTACTTATATTTTACCGTAAACTGACTGAGTTTTCGGGCTTATTATGGAGTTCGCAATTTTCAGGCTAAGTTTCTTAGCCCGAAATTTCAGGCATTTTGTCTAACCCTTAAAACCCCGACATTTCAAGCTTCGGCCCGACTACTTAAGTAGGCCGATGTACAACTCTAAACTGAATGATCAATTTGAGTCTATTCCCTATAATAATTGAATGGTTTTCTGCAGTGCAAACACGCATTTCAACAAAATAATGAAACATTTAAATACATACCTATAAATGGATTCGTAAACAATGAGAAGACAACAATATTAAGAATGAGAAGACCCATTCAAAATATTGATCTTTAACTTTAGTTGTATCAATCAATTTATTGTAATTGGTCTTTGAAATTATTTAGAATGAGCAGTTAATTTAGATGAGGAAACTTTCACTAACAAACTCACTATGAATATAACATTAACTTTATTAGTGATTCTATTGACTAACTCTATTAGAGTAATTATTATGAAAGTGAGAGTTTTATTTTCATTATAACATTCCTATCGATTGGATTACTGTACTCAAGATTTTTTCTATATATTTCAGGATTTCTCAATTCAATTGAATATTTTGTTTCGAAATGTAATGCAATAAATGTGAGAAAAATTTGTTTGAAATACAAGTATAAGTGAATAAACCAATAAAACTTTTATAAAATTAACTAATAGAAATGCATATGATTTATAGGAACTTATTTGTGTCATAATATGTTTATTGCATTTTAAAGATTTAAGCGTAAAAATTTGACACCAGTTTTGAAGTTTTCCTAATTTATTGGTCTAAACATTTGGAATAGAATTATAATGAATTCTTGTATAATTCAATTGTATGAAACCTTATGTTTGCAATAAAGGCAATAATAAAAGCTCAAAATTCTTTCTGTAAGTGTGATCGAAGACTATATAAATGAATAGAAAGTTTAGACACTATTTCTAATTAAAGATTACAAATACGTGAATAGTTATAAACTCTCAAAATTCCTAAACTTTTTTTGTGACAAATTCTGGTTTTGAAAGAACAATAAAAACTTTTTTCATTGAAAATAAATTGAATTTAAATAAAACGTAATTTATGTGAGAAATCGGTGTGTCTTTGAATGCATGCCTTATTTGTATTATTCATTAGTAATAACACAAAGTTATTGTTATTTAACATAATTTCAATTGAAGTTAATTAATAATTAAATATAAATTAGATAAAGAAATGGCTCTTTCAGTACCAAAAGCTCCCGGTTTTAGTCAGATGTTAAAAGACGGCGTGAGACACTTCTCGGGTATCGAAGAAGCGGTTTTACGTAATATTGAGTCGTGTGTAGATCTCTCGCATACTCTTAAGACAGCATTTGGTCCAAAAGGTCTCAACAAAATGATTGTCAATCATTTGGAGAAACTATTTGTGACTTCAGACGCGGCAACAATTATGAGAGAACTCGAAGTACAACATCCGGCGGCAAAAATGATTATACAATCGTCACAAATGATGGAACAAGAAGTATATCATATTTATACCATTTATTAAACCATTTAATTATTTAAATTGATTGATAGGTTGGCGACGGAACTAATTTTGTTATACTATTCGCGGGTTCACTCCTTGAAAACGCTGAAGATTTGATTCGTTTGGGATTAAAACCCACAGAAATTATTGAAGGCTATGAATTAGCGGCAGATAAAGTGTTGGATCAAATTCTTCCAAAATTAGTTGTTCATGAAGTTAAAGATGTTAAAAATGTTAACGAAGTCTTGAAAGCTATTCGTTCTTCTGTTATGAGTAAACAATACGGAAATGAAGACTTCATCGCAGGTCTGATCGCAAAGGCATGTATTTCTGTCACAACAAAAGACATCGCCTTTAATGTCGATAATATTCGAATTTGTAAAATACTTGGATCCGGAATTCAAAACTCTGAAGTCGTTCAGGGAATGGTCTTCAAAAAAGTGGTACGTTTTTTAAAATATACTAAAATTCATAATAGTTTTTGAAAATTTTAATAATTATGACTAACATTCAGGTTGAAGGAGACGTATCTTTGGCTGAATCGGCAAAAGTAGTGGTCTATACGTGTCCTATCGATACTCAGGCGACTGAAACAAAGGGAACGGTTCTTATTAAAACTGCCGATGAATTAATGAGCTTTAGTAGAGGTGAAGAAAGTCTATTGGAATCTCAAATCAAAGCTATCGCTGATTCAGGCGCTAAAGTGATAGTTTCGGGCGGAAAGTTCGGTGATATGGCTCTCCATTATTGCAATAAATATAATATATTAGCCGTTCGTTTAATGTCGAAATTCGATGTGAGACGTCTTTGTAAGTCTGTAAACGCCACGGC
Source organism: Camisia spinifer (assembly GCA_034694065.1). Taxonomy (NCBI): domain Eukaryota; kingdom Metazoa; phylum Arthropoda; class Arachnida; order Sarcoptiformes; family Camisiidae; genus Camisia; species Camisia spinifer. Next base: position 12,251 of record JAQFXV010000228.1, read on the forward strand.
TTTACCCAAACTGACGGCTCCCACAAAAGAAGAGCTCGGCTTTTGTGACAAAGTATTTATAGATGAAGTCGGAGGGACTGCTGTTGTAGTATTTGAACAACAATCTAAAGATTCTCGAATCGCAACTATAATTATCAGAGGATCGACTGATAATATAATGGATGACATCGAACGAGCTATCGATGACGGCGTCAATACATTTAAAGCATTGACAAGAGATGGGCGACTGTTGGCGGGCGCGGGCGCTAATGAAATAGAAATGGCGCGTGAAATAGCTTTATTCGCGGAAACATTGCCAGGTCTGGAACAATATTCTGTTGGAAAGTTTGCTGAAGCCCTACAGAGCATTCCTGTGGCTTTGGCTGAAAACGCAGGCATCAAAACAACCGAAATGATGTCCTTATTATTAGCTTCACATCAATCGGGAAACAGTACGGCAGCCATTAATATAGATAATGATGTGCCGACTGTTCTCAATGCCATTGAAGCTAATATTTATGATTTATACTTAACTAAGTATTGGGGCATTAAATATGCGACAAATGTTGCGAATACTATATTACAAGTCGATCAAATCATTTGTTCCAAACCCGCGGGTGGACCTAAACCTCCAAAACAAGGTGGAGATTGGGATCAAGATTAATAAATATAACTTTCATTTTTATTCATTTATATTTGAATAATAATTAATCGATTACTTATCAGAACTTTAACTTTTTTTCATTATTTAATTCAAATGTTTTCAAACTTAAAGTGTAACAAATTTTCTAAAAATTATTTCACGAAATAGTATTCTTTTTGATAACCCTTCGGCTTAAGAATGAACTGAAATGTTTTTTATTTAATAACTATAATGATAATTATGAGAAAATTTACATTTAGAGTAATTTAAATGAATAAACATAAAGTACATGAATCACAGCTTTAATACATTAAGATATTTTCAAATGTATCTTAAATTAAAGTTATTTGATATCTAATTCTTGAATATTATTCTTCATTACATCTGAAGTCAAACAAATGGCGCTTAACTTATGAAAAAACATGTTTTGATTAAAATAATAGTGACTTAAACGTATTTTTAATAATTATGACTAAGAATTGAATTGTGAGATAATTATGTTAAATATGAGTCATTCGAGAAAAGCAAATAAAGATTATATGCCAAGTGTTTTACAGATCGAGATTAAGTACACTTAAATCAGAAAATATTTCATTTAAATCATATAAATCTCACGAACTTTATAGTGAATGTGCATTAAGTTTGCTTATAATGTTAGAAACGAAGTGTCAGTTTCAACACATAACCAATGAATTGGTCACAAACTGAGGAAAATTAATTATAGCATAAGTTCATTCAATACAGAAATTAAATATTTAGTATTATCGATAGTTATATTATTTATATAAACAATTTTTTATGCTTTCAGACGTTATAAACGAAATCTGTGCTGTCTTTTAATTATAGCTGACATTCATTAGTGAATGTCAAATAAGACATTAAAGCCATCCATCATCGGATCAGAACCGGTAATCCATTCCATTCCCATCGCTCACAATACGGATATTGGTTTTGATGAATAGAGAAGAGTTCGAATAAATGTAGACAGAGTTTAGGTAATTCGGGAGATGTTATACTTAGTAAAGTTCAAGACTTGCAATGTTTAATACAAAACGATGTGGTCGTGAAGTGCATACCAGTGTTTGGGGACACGTCTCAGATATAATTGGAATCAGTTTTTGGTTTTTTGTTTGTTTGAATGGTTGAGAAAACCAGTCCCTTAAAAATCATGTTTTGCTTCAAATATGAGAAGTATTAGATTGTTCTGAATCCCGTCTCCGCCTCATGCACTTTATATAAAAAGGTGATGAGGATGAGGATAATGACCTAAGGCTTTCAGTGCTTTAGGCTCTCACACATTTCCAGTTTAGTAGTTTCTCGAGAGACCTATTCGTATTTCAAGTCGTATCCTATGCTTTAAGCTTTATTTTTGACAATATTTAGCACCGGCGGAAAACTTGTAACTTTATGTCGATTAAGCATTTGATATGTGTATAACTTCCTAATAGTTGTTCTGTTATTTCTTTCACTTAATAGCTATTGCATGAAAATGAAAAAGGATTTGAGTTGATTATAATGATAAACACGTTTATTATAACTGATGGCCAATGAAGAAATGGTGCATTTTTATTAAATGACTTTTAGGCTCATTTAAGTTTATTAAATTATAGCTCATTCTATACTATTTGATAATGATATTGAACTCAGAAGAATCCCAGTTTATTCAATATATCGGTTGTTCTTTTGATAAGCTCTTCCTTATACTTGAAAATAGTTACATCACGTGTTGTATAGGCGCGAAAGTCTTTACAACTATTCTTAAGCGGTCCGACACAGTCTTTTCGATAATGTTGAAGATGAGCTAAATCAGTATTAATCGAATAAGTAGTGCACGAACCGAAACAGTTCAATGGGAAATGATTATGAAGTGACACAACTCGCTCTGTATTATGAAAACATTTAACATACTGTCCGGGTTTAGTGTAATTTTTAGATCTGTAGACGTGTTGCAACATATGGAGATACCGGGGTATTCCGGGCTCGTGTTCTGTGTGTTTCATTTGTTCTTCTCCAACACTTAGATCATCGAGAAAGTAAACATTTCTAACATTATAACTCGCACGCGTATAATTCTTCTCAGCCAACGACAACTTTTGTACTTCATTCATCAGTTGAGACCAGTTATTATGAGCGATCGGCATAATTATTTCATCGATGTCTAGCAATGCTAAGTAATCATAAGTATATAAATTACGATACAAACAATCGTTATAAGGAATGAGTTCATTCTGGCGCTTATGTGTCAACTTATTTTTCAAATATAAATGCCTAAAACCGGGCAAATTAGGCTGATTGCCAGGAAGTGTGATTGTGGTCTTGTCGACCACATTCTCTTGTTGATAATAGTTTAATACTTTAGTAATGTTTGGGTGCGCTTCCAAATCATAGAGAAATACTTTTTTTGCGCCTAAAATACGAAGCAATTCAATCCATTCAACTAAGCGTACACTTAAGTCTTCGTGCAAAAAGTCCAGACCTTTTACACAAACAGCAAAATCTTGTTTAGTTTCAGGTCTTTCATTGTTAACTTTTAAATTATTGGTTGCTTTATCACATTTATTCTCCACTAGAGATACTGAATCCGGAGCAATATTCTTAGCAAATCCTTTAATTCGGGGAATTTTGCACGTAATTATATAAGGCTGAAGCAAACCATCCTTATAGTTACCCCATTTACTATACCATCCATACACATAAGTAGCAGGAGATATGATTGGTATTGATATCTTATCGAACCAGATTTGGCAGATTGTTGGCGGAGGACTCACGCGGTCTACCATTGCCAATATGCGAACCATTGCTAGAGGACCGCCTCTCCACCTGTCATCATAATAAGCTCCGTATAAATAATATGTTCCGTTTGTTGTCTGTAATCTTTGCCAATATATGTTATTGTAATCTAATTCGTATAGATTAGGAAATTCTGCTTTACATGATTTATTCAAACCATTGTTCACTATCGACTTATTTATAGTCTTTTGTGTTTTTCTAATTTTAGTCCAATAGTTTAGCGGCAAATTAGAGGCATTCGCCAACTTATAAAGTATATCATTTTCACTAAGAGATGGGGAATTATCAACTTGTGGTTCTATATCGAGGAACTTCTTCTGATCACCATTAGTAGCAGTGACTAATTTGCTATTATCTAATTTGGTGCTCGAAGTTGTAGTTTTGGCTGTAGTGATGGTCACGAGAAAACCTGCCGCATAGTCTAATGGCACCTTTTGCAATAATCCTCTCACTTGTGCCGCATGACCATCAACATAGTCTAATGTGCCCTCACTTTGATAATTAGTTGCCAACCGGAAAACAATAAAACAAACACACGTCCAAACAAAGACAAAATAGATAAGCCTTTTATACGCTCGCGTTGGGAGTAAATACTGAATCATTGTTGCTGTGTCTCAATGATTGCACATTAATTAAGTTAATATAGTTGAATGCGGTCCAAATGTTTAGCTCATCGCTATTTCATCGCATGTAGGCTTGTATTGCGACCTAAAAATATAAAGAAGGCTTCATAAAGATTATTGCATTTGATAAACTTTTTTCATTGCTCTAATCATTAATTTATTCAATGCTTACGCATTGACTCTTTTTTTGGTCTCATATAATAGCAGTGGAATAATTTGGTTTTCATTTTAATACACATGTCATTATTTAAATAATAAGCTGAAACAGTTTCACATTTTCCAGATAGTTATCATCTCTTCATTGATAAACTCACTTAATTATAATGAGAGAAACATCCGTATATTTGTTAGAAGCGAAAGGAAATACAAAACACTAAATACTTCTGGAGAAGGCTTTAAGTCAAAGTTTGAGAAAAGAATTGAATAACAACAAACATTTACAAAGAACGGTAATTAAGAGCCAATAACTTTTTGCGAATCTCAGATTATGTTTGTTTTAAAACACTTGATGAAAGTGAGATCAAGTGATTTTTTTCAAACAGATTTTGCCTCTGGTTGTGCTTAAGTTAATGTAAATGTTATTCTAATGACCTAAATGTATATTTCAATTATTTGTAAAAAATATTTCTTACATCATTCAATTGTGAGTAATGGATTGGTAAGTTTGCACTTTCACCATGAGATGAGGGGAAAATTCTATATTTATTTGTTCGAAAAGTGAAATTTATCTTTCAATGACTTACTTCTACAAGAATTTACAACAATCAAAACTATCATTTAATGGGATTTTTAATTTTTCTTATTTAGAATTCATCCATAGAATCGAAATAAACTCATTAAAATGTATTGAGATTGCATAGAAGAATGCTTTTTAAAAATATTATCTTTGAAATCGTACTTTACATGAAATTAATGAATTTCAAAGAAGTATAAATCGAATGAAAATATTAATTAAATGAAACAAAAGCACTTTACACTCACTTTTTCATTAGCTATTGTTAAAGGAATTTACTATTAAAATGACGGAAACGTATTAACAATAAAAAAAAGAGTAGCACTTCTGATGCAGAGAATCAATATTTTACTGATAAAAAATAGAGTATACTTATAATAAGTTAAGCAAGAGTTTATTCAATATAAATACAATTCATTCAAAGCTAACAATAGACACCATATGAATTTTGATTCAATTTCATTCGAACAATTATTCGATTTTAAAATTTATGAAAATACTTATACAAGTATTTGATATTATTGAATATAAAACATTTGAATTTAATAGGCTATTAAATTCGCCATAATATACTTTAGATAATAATAAGTTATTGTTTATGATCAAACTTCTAACAAGACTTCTAACAAACTTGTAAAGCATGAGTAGAGAACAGCTTTCAATTTTTAGTATCATATAATATTAAATGAGTTACCAGTATTTTTGTTAATATTATACTCACAAGAATATAATATCTCCACTATCTTTACCACAACCACAAGCATTCAAACATAACACACCGTTTTTAGCAGTGGTCAAACGGAACGAATTCTAAAGTTTCATTCAACTAATTTCACTTTCTATCATCGCTTGAGTAATACTAAAGACACAAATAATTTTAACGTTAAAAATTAAATTAACTGTCGTCTCATTTCTTAAAATCTTTTCTAAAACATCAAATTAATAAGAAGTACGAAAAAAGAAACACTTCATAACTTACAAAATACTTTTCAAAATACCATTGGAATCGAATAAAAAATTGATATTTATTATAAACTGCTAACTCTTAAGAATGCTAACAATTTATTCAATTGATAAACCTGATCATATTGAGAAAATAATTTTATGTAAAAATGGATTAAAAAGTTAAGATTGCAATCAAATAATTGCTACAGAGATCAATTGGAGAGAAATTTAAACTAAGAGAATCATAACTATAACTCATCAATTGGTGGATTCTGAAGAATAAGTTTAAAGAATGAGAAAAGAAAGACTTCCTTTTCAGACAGATTATTAACTCAAAAATAGCCAATTTGACACATCTTTGACATGCAAAAGATATAATTTGTCTCAAACATAATTCAATATTCGGAGATAAGAGTTATGATCGATTGTAATGGGGATGACTCGTGTTTGCTGACTAGCCATTAAGTATTAAGTAAATTCCTTACTGAATGGCATATCAAATCATTTTGGCAAAAGTCATTTATGTCATAAACGGATGACTACATACAGGTATAATAGAAAATAATTTTCTATTTCTCCTGCAATAGCTAGACTTCAAAGGCTGAGTATTTTCGATTCCAACTCTTCATAATCTGAAAGTCAGAAAACAAATAACAATGAAGTAAGAAATGTCAAAACCAATATAGTTTAGTGATTAGCGAATAGCGCCTTAAACCAGTTCTCCCTTCAGTTATAATTTAACAATAAAAATAGCTTCAAATGAATTTGAATGCTTTTTTATTTTTGGGCGAAATAACTTAATTTGATTCCTATTATGAGTTTATTGAAAATATTATGCGACACAATAAATGCAAATTATTTGATAATTCAGATTTTATTTTCAATTATGGATTTTATTTTATGACTGAAGAATAGTTTATTGCTTTGAATTATAAGTACTTTAAGTTATTTGTAAATTTGAATCGAATTGCAGACAAACAACTCATCGAAGAAACAACTTTGAAACTTATAGATTTTTTTCTTACTGTTTTGCAAAGCAATCAGGAAATTATTATTGAAAAAGATCTATTTTTATTTTTCGGTTGTATAAAATATTAAGTTTAATAAAATCTTCACTTAAAACCTACAACAAATTCTAAAAGTCTAAGTGACACTTGAAGTATCACTTTGTCGATAAAATCGGGTAATATTAAGTTTATTAGTTGTCTAGAGAGGGGTCTCACGGAAAAGATCAAAGTGATGATAATTTGCTAACATAAAAATGTTGTTTCCAGAGACACATTTACAGCACAACTCATATAAATATTATAACGAGATTACGTCTGGTTTCAATTCTAGTGACATTAAAATCTTGAAAAATATTTTTATTTCCGACACAAGTTTTTTCACTACATTTTAATTAAAAATTCACAAAATGAAAGTCCATTCAGTTTTGTATTATAATTAGATTGGGATTTAAATTATATTTAGAAATAGATTTTCCAAAGTTTAATTTATTTCAAAACCTTAAATATAGAATAATTCAGATTTTTCACAAATATAATAAGGTTAGGAAAAATCAATTTTTTGAAAATTGATAAAATTTTCATTAAATTAAGGAAAGGGTTGAAAAGAAGTTTATTGATTTATGAATAATAAAAAAACAAATATTGAGATGGATTGATAAAAAGGTGAATATACAGTATTTGACTTTAAACTCAATAAAAGTTATAATTTATTTTTCAATTTGTAATGAAAAGCATATAAATAATCTATCTTTTTGAAATGATTTTAATCTTTGATAATAATGTTTTTTTTCTAAAATTAAATCGATAATCTCTGTTGTTCAAATGTTATTGATTCGAAAAGTCTATAAAATCTAATTAGAAATTTTCATTTTAGAATTACAAAAAATTAAATTTTCTTGCGGTAATATTGAAAAATAAAATATTTGATTCTATAAGTTTTACACCTAAAGCTATTTAATTTTTTCCCATAACTTGGTTAAAAAATTGAATAATTGTATAAATTTTTTATGATGCTCTCAATAATATTAATTTGATTTTTGATGTATCACTAAAGAAAGGATAAAATAAATTCCGAATGAATGTTTGTCTGCGAATTAGAGTTTTGTATTTTCTAACAATATTATACAGAGAAAGAATGGCTAAACATTTAGTTAATAGACTAACTCGACACTAAGTCCCGGGTGTAACAAGAAATTCAGTACATTAGGCGATTACAACATAACTTCTTTGAATGACAAAAAGCCTAAATATGTCAATATTCCAGTGGGAAGAGAAGAAAGGCGTATTATATTCAAAATGAATATTTGAAGACAAACACATAAAACAGTAGAGATGAGAAAACTTCATTCAAAAAGAGATAAATCATTAAAGAAACCCTTTTATAAGCAACGACTCCCAGTTTCGCTTGAAAAAAAATTTCTCATTCTAACACTCTTTCAATATTTAAAATGCCAAATACAGAAAAAATAAGTGTTTGCAAAGAATTTAGAGTATAACTCAACTCTTATTTTCCTCGATTATATCATTCGTTTGGCAAACCTGATAAACAAATATTGACCATTTTTTCTAGGAAAAAATTCCACCGTTTAGTGATAGTACTGTTTATTATGATTTTATATAACTTAAGTTTAATGCAAGCTTTCACTCGTCATAAAATACGGCAATACTTTAAGCAAAGAATGCATAAAATCAATGAACAATCGTTTTATTCTAATTATTCTCATGTATTGTTTGAGTTTTACTTATTTGTTCATAAAGTAAAAAATGGCATAAATTCATAATATTCTATAAATAAGGGAATTCTGGACAAAAGTAGTGATAATTAATATTTTCGACTAAACTTTCTACTCAAACAAAAATAAGTATAAAATAATTAGCTTAATGAAAGGGTGCGGTTGTATTCCTGAAATTGGTTCTATTTTTCTTCTTTAATGTAATTTTGACTCTTTATGAATTGTTTTATTATGCATTATTTTTAGGTGGATTGAAGTGCACGATAGCAAGAATCAGTAGCTCATCAATTACTATGCAATTATTTCAATTATTTAAAAAAGCAAATCTCTTAGATTCAAAATAAGATTATGAGTTATTACTCTGGTTTGAGTTAAGACTTCATAATAATTCAAACAATAAAATAGTTTTTAATTAAGGGAAATGTCATCTCATAGTTTCTTTAAAGGTTATTTGCATCGGAAACTCAAAAACTAAATCAAATTTTTAAATAGACATTTTAGGTTGGGATTAAAAACTTATTCGAATTATCAATAATTGAAAAAGTAATTTAGGAATTCTTCGTTCGAATTAAAAATATATGGGTTAGATAGACGACAGAAATGCTTTGCATTCAAATTCAACTTTTATATATTGAAGGATAAGTTTACATCTTTTTCACATAATTTGTATTCGTTGTGCGTTCAGAAGCAAAAAAAATTAATGTAACAGTAAGTAAAGGCGTTCTCTAAATATAAAAATGACGTGATATAAGTATGACTGAAGACGATTTTTGCTATGATGAAAGCAACTATATTTAGTGGTATTCATTACTTTGAAAGAATGACCAAACATTATAAATCTGTAGTTCAAGGATATAATTACCATAAATGAAATAAATAGTGTTTCTTAGAACTGACAGTAAATAATGCAATTCAAATTCAAGTACAGTACATACACTTATATTTATAGTTATTGTATTTGTCAGAACAATCAAAAACCAAATATTAAAAATCAATTTTGGAAACTTCGTATCGAAAATCTTATATTTAAATTGATAAAAATAAGGAAGTATATGATGAATCAAATTCAATTTTATAAAATACTTTTTAGGTTAACATGATTGCTACTTTAATACCAATCGCTGATCAAATCCTGCAACCAATCATATTTCAATCCATAAAATAATCAATTTTCATGAATTTTACATTCAATAACTTTATTCAATCGTTTTCTTCAATCTTCAATTCAGTCATTTTTAAAAGTCTCTCGTATTAAAGAAATACAATTTTCTTTTCGAAAAAGTCCTCTATTAGAAGTTTAGTGTTGGCATAATTAGTCGGAATTCGATTTATAAAATTATGATATGGTTTTACTTGACTAAAATTCGGTGAAATTGAGAAAAATTTAAAACAGGTTTTTCAAATTGAAAAAAAATTTAATGCAAAACTCATTAATTTCCTATGAAATTAATGATTGAAAATTGAAATATGTGTAGATTTAAAAGATTGAAATAAGAGGAAATCCAATTTCAACTGAAAATTAACCAATTAATTAAAATTTACATAAAATAATAGTGCACTTTCAAAATTATTGAATTATTCTAAAAGATTTTGTTAATTGAATTCAATATTTGCACAAAAAAACAATTTAGTAAATGAAACATATACTCCAGGCAATCAACTTAATTGTATTATTACTGCATTTCATTAGTGGCAAATATCGGTTCTATACTAATTGAATTTATTAATACATTAACTCTTATGTGGAAAACTTATAAATTGAATGTACATTTTAAAATATTTACAACATTACTTCATAAATATTCAACGAAAACAACAATTTATGAAAGTATCTCATCGTATAATATTTATTCACTTCGGTTTACAAAAAAATGAATATTTTCGGAAAATTGAAGCAAAAGTTTAAAGTTTTTCAAGTAAAAAACAAAATAAGTTGAAAATTTAAATTTTCTGCTGAAGTTCGCGATTAATTTTCGAATAATGAGTTGATTCATATTGAAGAATATTCACATGCAATTACTTAGCATTTATATTCCGTAAAGTTCTGGTTGTTTTTTGCGTAAATGAGGTAGTATTAAAACTCTTGAATACTAATCAGATAAAAGAATTATGAACAGTCTATGAAAAACATTAAAAATATAAGAACAAACTCTAAAAACTTAATAGAAGCTTATTGAAAGTCGGTTAATATGTTTTTGATTCACTTGAATAAAGAATTAATCAATGCATAAATGCAAATGAATTATTCAAAAAGATTATATAACTATAACTACTTGTAAAATAAGGTCTTATGAACCGGAAATATGTGGGAGTCATAAATCACTTTATTTGTCTTTATGCTTTCCAAAGAATTTAAATAGTTCTCAAATCGAATCACTTCATTAAAAAGAAGTTGAATTAAATTTTTCATCAATAAATGTGTACTCTTTTCAATCGCTATATCTTTACATCTTATGTTTTCATCAGATTTTACTAAAACAGTATATAATAATTCGGAACAAACTTTTCCAAGACTTCTGGTATATCTTTTCTCATAAGTGTAAAAAATAGACTGAGTCGGGTGTCATTCAATATATGACTAAGATTTTTGACTGATGTTGCACTCAATATCTGAATAAACAATTGTTTACAAACAATAAATACTTCCGAGCGCAACAAATAGCTATGTTTGAGGTGAAACAGTTGAAACTCTTATAAATCTAATTTTAATATTTTTAGAGAGAAATAAAATTAGTCTCACGGGTGAGACTTGAACTTGAATGATATTATTGTAATCGAGAAATGAATCGAAATTTTTCGAAAAATTCTTTCATAATAGAGGAAATATTTTTATAATGAAAGTGATTTCCGCGTCAAAAATATTGTTTTAATGATGCAACGAATGTGACAATTCAATTGTTTGAATTCTGTCCTTTTTCTTGAATAATGTTTTGACAAATCTAATAATTATTGTAATTTTGAACGACGTTTTAGATCTGTTTCAATGAAGGCTTACTTTCTTAGTGTGGGCCCAATTGGGCACACATTTAGCCCCACATTAATGATTTATGTGAATACCGAAATCGGTAGAAGAAAATAGAAATCAAAATAAGCAAGGGGGGTTAGGTGGGGGGTTTAAAACTTTTAAAGCTCGAAAAACGGATCCACCCCATGATTTATGGAAAAATTATTTACTTTTCTGGAGAATTATTGATAAAAACTCAAAAGAAATAAAAATTCTAAGATCTTTCGATGTCATAAAGACTTGAAAACTTTGATTTTTTGTTCAAAATGAAAATATTGGTAGAAAATTTCAGTAAAATATCCTTATAAAAATCCCCATGCTCACCCTATCCAACTAGATTCCCCTTTAAAATTGAACATACTTTTGTATAAATCTAAGACTATTGACTCGTGTAACTCATAGTTTTAAAAAATGCTCATTTAATTAAACAAATTCAATAAGTAATCTCAAATAATTCAAGAATTATTACTTCTCTATAAAGTTTCTTATGGTTAAATATAAATTGTTTTAAATGCGAATTAAAGCTAAATTTAAACGACTTAATAAAAAAGTTGACACGAATTCATTTATTTTATTTTAATATAACACATATTTATGGATATAAACTATGCTTTTTAGGATTGGGTGAACGATAATGACTTGGAATTAGTGAAACTTTCATATTTCTAACGATAATTCCAAAGTAGTAATAGTGAGAGAATTGAAGTAAATGTAGAAATGATGCATCGCTCTAATCAATGTCATGATCAGCTAATAGAAAACATTAATTACAACCTGAGTTAGACAATCAATTTCAAAATAATTTACATTTCAATGAAGAGTACTGAGTGCAATACTTGTCAACTAAGATTTTAAGATCGCGTAAATTAAAATCTTGATGCATTTGAATTAAAATGTTTTTGAACACTCGAGTGACTTATGGGTTAAATCCAATAAATTCAACAGCTTTTGTTAAAATGCTTTGAAGAACCGTAATATAAATACAGTATGAAATATAGTGGACTTTAAAGATCTCTTGTTTGCTGTTAAACAAATAAATCATTAAATAAAGTCATTGATGAAAAGATAACATATAAATAACATAATTGATCAAAAAACATGTTTGATAAGTCTTTATGACTTGTATTTTTGCCAATATTATACAGTGTTTCTAAGCTAATTATTTGCCTATTATCGGCAGTTTATCTGATTTAAGATTAAATGTCATATTATTTTTCGAGCAAATCAATCATTAAATGTCAAAGATTGCCGAAAACTTAATAATATAAATAATTTATAAGAAACATATATATAGTTATGAAATACATTTAAACCAGTGAAAGAGACATTTATACCACTGATTAAAGTTAAAGAATTTAATTTTTAGATAAATGTCAACTTGTAAAACATTTACTAGTTATTAATAATCTTTAAAATAAGGGTAAGTTTGACTCAAAGAGAAAGATATTTAGATAAATTTGGAGAGACCTTAATTACTGAATGTTTAATCTATTGATTAAAGATGAAAAAAGTGGAACTCATACTGTAGCTCAAAAACAATGCTTATTCGAAACAACTGTTAGCTTACAATTTTTGGAAAAAATCAATAATTCAATTATCGAATTAACTGATAAGATTCAGTGCTTAATCTTATAAGAACTCTTATAATCCTTATCCTTTAATGTAACAAATTATGAAGAATTCCTAAGAGTTCTTTCAAAAGTTTTCAATATTAATCAAACTATTCATACAAATAATCAGTCTATTTGAGTGAAGATCAGTGACCAGTTATTGCAAAAACTTGTCGTACACTTAAATTATAGATATATTTCTTAAAATATCTTTTACTTCTAGCAGTGGTAGAGTATGTGGAGCAGAAATTAAATTCATTAAATCTTATGATAAGAAAAAAGTAGTAATAATCAAAATGATAACATGTCTGTGAAATAAGTTTCACATAATATGTATCACATGAAGTTATGACGGCTGTCGGGATGGAGGGGACGACCACTTTGGGGACGACGACCTTTTGTAAAATATACACGCAATGCAACCTCCGTTGAAAGCGAAAAATTCTTGGCAACAAAGGTCATAAAAATTCAATGTCAACATTAAGAACATTTCACAACCAATGAAATTATTCAACTCACAAAAATGAATATTCTTTTCATCATTAAAATACTGATAGATACAAATGTATGTAATGTCAAAGGAAATAAATGACTCCAAAGTGATTCAGTCATGACTTGATTTAAACATTAAACATGTAATCAAATTTATTTGTTTATTATGACTTCACAAATAAAATGTACTCAATATTAATTGAAAAAATGTAAGAAATCTGTTTGTTTCTAGAAATAAGTATAGGAAATAAGTTTAGATTATTTTTATCGAATGAGGAAAATTAATTCTGCGAATAATAATACTTGAATGAAAGTTGATTATATGCCTCAATGTTTAAAGTATTCATTTTGTTGTTGAAAATAAATTTAATACTAAAAGGAAGACTATTATTAATACAATAGAGAAAACATCTTCAGATTCAAATATTAAACTTTATAACTTTCTCGTAAAGAATATTTTCTCACTAAGTCTAATATCATTGCAAATTCGTTCAGTCCATAAACCGGTTTTTCAGATTGTTGAGAAATTACTGCAACAGGTTATTGAATGTTATCAATCAGTTGGCTTGACTTAATTATTTAGTTAAATATTAACTCAAATTTATTATACAAGAAAACTTAATCAATTGATAGATTTCACGATGTTTAATATTTAGTCTGTTTCATGAGAAAGAATCCGTTGTCATGAAACTAATCAATGAAATTATTTATATACTCAATAGAATGAAGTATTAAATTGAATAATTTTTGTACAAACTAACCCATAAACATATTAAGCTTTAGAACTTCGTTTTTATCATCATCATTACCATCAAATGGTTTATGACTCTAGAAGTGTATTCTTCAATATAAATATTCAAAGCCTTCATTGAAAAAAAGACGAGGTTATCATTATCTGTTATACTGAACATTGAAATAATGGCATTACTTATATCTTATAAGTTACTTGTCGTCCCTGTCATCAAAAGATGCTTCTCATTCATTAAATTAATTATATTAAGAATTTTGATGTTAACTTCGAATTATTCAAGAATCAAGCCATGCATAACTCTTCTTTATATATTGAGCTATTTGTATACAACGTCATCAATTTGAATGTTATTCGTAATTATTTTAAATGGTCTATAAATTAACTTAAGCTAAGTTTAAAGACCAAATTCCTCATGCATGCGATGATATAATAGCTTTTTTCCAATTTTGAACTCACGTCTGAGACTAAACCAAATATTTAAACCATGAAAAAACAATAGTCTAAGTAAAGCAAACTTATTGAAATCCTAATCGTTAGAGAGAAGTAATTTACTAGTATTCATATATTCAAGTTTAAATCCTTTTTTTAAAAATTAACGATAGAAACAGGTTCTACTGTATTAATTGCCATAAATATAGCAAATTATTACTACAGAATATAAATCATATTTAATTCTTTGCCGGTATTGCAATAACAATAATGCACGCAATGATAAATGCATTTGTCACTCACTAATGGACTTTAACACTTAGTTTGATCGCAAATGACTTAAGAGAACAATATATAAAATAATATTGCTTTTGATACATCACAATTGCCGAATACTATCGGATCAATTAGAGGAGTAATCAATCAAGAATTTTTAAGAAAAATTACATCAATCAAAAATAAAATTAGTTTGAATTTCAGGTTTATTCAAAATAATTTATACTTCTACCGAAGATATGTTTGCCAATGGATTATTCATTTAGTTTGAATAAAGTTACAATTCTTTCAATTTGAATGGGCTTCAAAAAAGTTTTTAAAGTTAACTTTTCTTAAAGAAATAAATTTGATGTTTATTTAAATTCAATTAGCACTCAATCCTCATATGTTTGGCTAACATTTTAAGCATATTTTTTTATTTGTTTCATATCTGGTTTTCAAACAATGGGATTCAAGCTTCAAACCATTTTGAAAGAGTCTTAAGATAGTTTGGCGAACGAGCTTTCACTTTGACTATTTCTTTTCAGAACAAACTCAAGTGTTATCAAGTATTTAATAGTAAAATTACTAACTATTAAATATTTATACATAAAAAGGGGTGAAGGTGGTTGTAAACCCTACCTTCGAAGCTAAAAACGGCCCTACATAGAAATTTGTTCGTTTAAATGCAATTTTTGATGAAAATTCAAAAGAAATAAAAAATTTCATCCATTTCAGAAAATATTCTCTGATGAGGTTTTGACACCTCGAATCTGGTGAGTTACACCCCTTTAAAATGGACCTTTCTTATGTATGATTTATATGCTATGAATACTATAACTTTATAGAGAATTATTTATTGATTTGAATACATAACGGAAGCCTAACACCATTGATTTCGAACCTTGTAGAATAGTTATAAGGAATTTGATCATCAATTTAATCAACTATTTAATAACATAATTCTAACGTATTTTATAAGATGAAGTTTTTAAATGAGTAAATTAGGCCTCATTTAAAAATTGAATTTTTATAAACATTAATAAAAGTAAAGCACAATAATTATGATTACTTACATTTTAACTTGACTTTCCTTTCTTTAAATCAAAATTAATTGAAGATTTCTCTTCAACCGATTAAAATGATTTTAAAGTGAATTTTTCAAAATTAAGCCATTCATAAAGTTAAGTTTGAAGATTTAGAATAAATGTCATATCCTTATTACTCTAATGTAAAGATATTTGTTTCACACAAGATTTGATATTAGAGTTGAGAATCTCAATGATTTAGGCGATCATCAAATTAAATAAAATGAAGCTGATTTCTGGCCGATTCGGATTCAAGTTTAAAAAGGTTCAAAATTTAAACAATGGATTTTGATCACGACGAACAAAGTTTTGTAAATTGAAAAATAAAAGTCTTTTTTATCGCCGGTTCGACAGTTTAGTTGACGCCCGATGTATAACAGCCAAAAACATTCAATCCCTACCCAAATGGTAAAAATCGAAATGAAAGGCTTTTGAATTTGTTGATTAAAAAAA
>JAQFXV010000229.1:0-28730 GCA_034694065.1 Camisia spinifer
AAGTGCAACTTATACAGCGTTTTTCTCATTACACTATTTTTAGCGATACGTTACTTTAGAATCCGTCCATTCATATACTGATATTGATAATAAAATTGGTTTTATTTTAACAAAATAATAATATGTAAATTACATAAGATTTGTTCTCTTGATCGGTAGAAAAGCCTTAGACCTTAGTATCATACTCAAGACAATTTATCTGTAATGATAAGGGATGTATTGATACAGATAACTTGTTTTGAATATTAAACTATATGATAAGGCTATTTTTCCGATCGGGAGATCATTTTGAAAATCCTTTCACTTTAAAAGTTTACTCTTAATTACACTTACAATTGATTTAAATTTCAAATATATCGCTAAAAATATCGTGAATACTGAATGAAATGGTGAAATAAATTATAAATTCACTGAAATTTAAATTCCAACTTTTTGATTTTTAAAATTCAATGATGAAAAAATGAAAGAAATTTGAAAACAAATTTTCAAGAGGAAAGTTGCAATTTAAATGAGTAAAAGAAGTGAGAAAAATTGACCATTTAAATATTGAAATCTAGAATCGCTATTAGTCAAAAAGTATGATTGAAGTATCAGTTGATTGAGTTCATTTTCTAATGATATGAAAAAATTCGTAGTTATAAATAGTTAGGTTTTGCATCTCCTTTAAGAACTTGTGAGCACTTGAATTGTAGCAATAGTTTGATTTTGATCAGGAATTAAAACACATGTTAAACGAAATTGATTAAAGTATTCCTCATATAAGCTAATAATTGAATTTCATATCAATACAACTTATCTAATTTTAACCAATATTCCAACAGTTTTTTTCCTTTTAAAACATCGCATTTATTCATCATAAGATGATCAGAATTTGAGGATTTTGTAATATTTACTTGTTTTTTATATTTTTTTCTATAGAAATAAAATTTCTATAAAAGATATAAATTCTTTATATTTTCTGGTGTTGTCAATAAAGTTAATTCTAACCTTGGAATCATTTCTAATGAAAAAACTTTATCATAATCTTATCAAAAACTTTTTCAGTGACTTTGAAAAAATATACTTTAACGAAGTGATCGTCAACTCATTTGAACTAAAGGGCCAGAAAACCTCCTCTAAACTCCAAATGGAGAGAACATATGATGAAAATTTGTTTTTAAAACTAGATTTTAATTAAGCACTAATTCAAATAATTATTGGAGAAAACCTGTTAAAAATTCAATTTTAATATTGAGGGGCCTTAAAAAACAATTGAAAGGTCCGCCACTTGACGATTACAGCAGCAGTAGTGCAGTGTTCTAATAAACTCAACCCTTGACGACCGGGTTGTTATGCTTGTAAACAAATCTTACTATAAGAAACTGTATTAAAGATTTGTTTATAAGCATAACAACCGGTCGTCAAGAGTTGAGTTTAGTAGAGTTTAGCAGCTCTAACGCATATTAATAATTAAATAACTCTAAATTAAAGCATAATATAATTTGTACACAAAATTTCCTTCAATTTCGAGTGCATTTGATCTGAGGAGTAGTCACATATTGTATGACAAGTTTCGAAGAGTTTAGATAAAAAGTAATGAATCTTTCAAACAAATAAAATTACAAAATAAATATATTTATTTTATAATAAAAACTTATTTAATTATAGAGGTAATAGAATTCCAAATAATCTATCTTTAAAGTATTGAGTTATAGTACTCTCTAAAGCATTGAATTGCTATCTATTGAGTTACTCATGAACTGGTATTATGAGAATAATATATTCCGGCAAATTTTGACCCGCCATCTATGCTCAAAACGTTTATTATTTACTAATTCAAATTTATATACAGCTTAATCCCAGTGCAGTTACAAATGAATAAAACTAACAATAATTATGATCAACTAAACAACTTATCATCATTTTCAGAAAATAAAACATCATAATCACGAAGTTTCATTTGAGATTTTATAAAATGAATTTATGGTTACTCAAAACAAAGTTAAATGCATTAATGAAGTTTTATTGTAAATTTAGCGAAACTGCATATAGAAGGACTCGTATCGATTTGACTCTTTATATTATTCTCATAATATTAGTTGTGAACTTCATTTCAGTTGAATTTAGTGCCAAAAGAAGTCATTACGATCTCTATATTTCATTTTTAAATTGTTTTAAAAAATATCTATTTGAGCGACATTTGTGGCAAACGATCGAAATTAAGTGCATAAACATTATATAGCATTGAAATAATAGTCGTGAAAGTCGTTGTTTTCAATAATATTTGTTAATTATAATTATTTGAATATTTATTTGTTATTATTTAAACTTGAAGTTTAATTGAATAATAAATAAAATAATTGATAATTGAAATTATGGTTCGAGTAAAACGTCGTTATATTCTGTTTGAAATAATACCAAATAATAATAAATTGATAGAAAAGTTGCCGATCAGTGAAAAAGATATAATTCATTCAATTAGAGAATGTGTTGAAAGACTTTATGGAGACTTTGGTTTGGGATCAATATTACAATCAATTCAATTAAAAAGATTTAATACAAATACAAGAAGTGGTGTCTTATCTGCCAAACGATCAAATCATTCAATATTATTGACTTCATTGCCATTTATTCGAAAAGTAGAGCATTTTGAATGTATTTTTAGGACAATATATGTTTCGGGAACTATTAGAGGATGTCTTAAATCATTACGAATTCATCACAACAAACAAATTGCGATTTTCAAAAAACAATTCAACTCTTTTAATCAAATTCAAAATATTCAAAAAGGACTCAAAGATATTGAATCATCACTTAATCAACACTTTCCTGATCCTAATATTGATTATAAAATATAATTATTATCTTTTTTTTCGAAAATTATATTCAAAACTGATTTATTACTCAATTTAATTGAAAAAATTACTGATAAATAATAATTTGAAACCAAAACAAAATTTTTAATTAAATATTTTTTTGTTGAACCAGTTTTTTAATCATTTAATAAATTAATAAATTTTTGGCACATATTTAATGGCAATAAAACTAATGATTGATTAATTAGTTTCTAAAATATCTCTGTTTTCTGACGTGTTTGAAATTAAATTTATATAATTTTAAGTTATTTGAATGTTTAATAACAGAGTATTTGAATAATTAATATTTATATTATAATTGCCTTTAAGTTATGACTAATTTATGGCCAAAATCTCTAAACATTTGACTGTTATTGATATGATATAAAGGAAGCACAAAATCATTAATAATTCTATACCTGATTAAGCTTTCATTTTAGACATTAAAACATTACAATTACTTCAAATATACAATTTCTACATAATATTTATATACTTTTAAATACTTGAAAGTACTCTACAATTAATTGCTATTTAACTTATAATGAGGTCAGCATTTGTTGTCTTTCATTAGATCTTTCATTTGAATAATTAAATTGAAATAAATGGTTATCCAGTTTTGCATTAGTTTAATAAACAATTAAAATTTGATATAAATGATAACTAAATCTGCTTTAATAACAGTATAATAACTTCATAGACTTATCGTAGAGTAAAAGGGCTTCAATCAAGTGATAATTATCAGATTATTGGAAGAATTATGAATTGAGTTGAACTTGTCTTTCAAATTATTTGGTATTTCCTCAGAGTGTCTATAAATAGGAGTAATCATTGAATGTTCTCTTAAGCGTAATATTAGACACAAGATCGTCAAAATTTAATAGCTTTTTCAGTAGTTCAGCATTCAATTCAATTGATTAAAAAGTTTATAAAAACTATAAGTATAAGTATAACTATAAGTATTAAAACTAAAAATAACCACTCTTTCAATTTAGTCATTCATTACATAAATGAAATTCAATTAATATTGTTTATTATAAGCAAATTTGTTTAATGACATCGAATCAGTTAAAACTTGTTCTCACATAAGCTGAAAATAAGGCTATTCAGCATTTGACTGACAATCACTTGTTGGCATCGAATGAATGCCTTCTCATTCAACAAACTTGAAAAAATGTTTTGCTTTTGATCTGAATGTTTGTAAAATTATACAATTAAATAGCATTTATAAATTGAGGCGAATTTTTCTCAATTCCTACGATCAAATGCGTAGCAAAGTCTGGATAAAGCGAATAATTTTCATATGCGTTAAAGAATTGAAGATAAACTGCGGTAAGATTTGGCTGTCATGAGAAGCCAAGAGTAATGTGATGTGCATTTAATGCATTCAAAATGATTAACAGTCACTTTAAAGAATTATAATCATAAAAACAATGCTCAACTTTATCCTCATTTTGATACTTAAGTTTTAGTATTCACTAACATAACAGACTTGAGTGAATACTAAAATTAATGTTTTTCTGACGATTTGAAGAATTTAAATGCAAAAATGCGCTTATTTTGTGGTGCATTCAAACAGATATACATCACTGATAAAAGTTTATAGTAAAAAGTGGAGAAAAACAAAAATATTTTCATTTTAAATGATAGTAAATCTGTTAAATAGTAGAGTATTAGCGACGTTAATAGGATTTGGAATAATTTTTAGTATTCGTCACATTTCCTGAAAAACTTTTTACACATAAATCTATCACAAGAAAGAAAATCAAAATACACTTTTCTTATCAAATAATTTAATATTAAACATATGTGCGCGAGATCTTTATTACTAGTGATTACTCAAAAAAAGAGCGCAAAACATAAGATAGAATTTAGTGAATATTCTGTACAAATTCTGATAATAAGCGGACGACAATTATGATTGCATGTAAGGCAGAGGCAGTTTTGCAGCATTTAAGACACATTTATAGCTGCAATTATGGAGTTTGCCTTTGATATTATTTGATTTTAGAGAATATGGTTTTAGTTTGTGTTGGTTTAGGTCATAGAGAGTGAGAATCAGAACTGAGATTCTTAGCGATGACATTAACGTTCTTCTCATTACACGCTTCAATACGATAGAGCCTGTTGTCAACAGTTAGTGCTTTATTGTCATCACTAGCAGATGGGGAATTCAGCTTATTTGATGTCATCTCTGTTTCTCGACCACAACCGCCCACCACCTCATGCGGGTCTTCGTCCTCCTCTTCTTCGTCATCATATTCTTCATCATCGAAACACATGAGTGACTCTCGATCGGCATCGTTTTCATTTTCCTGATCAGCGATTCTTAAAGATCGAGGACTTGTTGAATCGTTTTCATCAATTTGAGACCTGAAGTTAATGTCATAATTTTTGTTCAATTTATTAGTAGTGGCTGTCATCTGATCGTTCACATCATTTTTAATGGTTGAATTGCAACTGCTGTTACTATTGTTACTCATATTTCTAACAGTGTCTTCACTGGTTTGACTGCAAGAAGATGTTTGTGGCTGATTGTGCGCAGACGACTGCTTAACACCACTATTTCCAGTGGTATTGTTTTTCATTGATTTATTTGCCTTTCCCTTATTAGATGACAATTGATCTTTAGGACGCTTTTCACCGCCAACTTTATAATCAGCCGCTTCTGTATTCGAAATTCCGTCCTGTTTTTTCCACTTTGTTCTTCTATTCTATATTTACATCAATCACAAAATTAATTCCTTCTTCTCGTTTCAACAATAAATCTAAAACTTTATTCCCATTTTAACTCACCTGAAACCATATCTTTACCTAAAAAGACAAAATCAAAGAAAATGGTCAATAAGTTACAAATTAATTAAAACACAAATAATATAATCTAATTTTGTCTTCGAATTTGTTTATTATAACCAAAATTCAATTAATGAGAAAAGAGTTAATTTTATTTCAAACTTTATATTAAAAAAAGTTAATTATTTTTAAACCCCATTATTTAGAATATTATTAAAATCGATTCATTAAACTTCTGTATAAAACCCACTGATTCCTGATTTCTCCCATCAGTTTTAGAGCAATTATTTAATAAGTTTATCCTTTAATAGAAATTTGTTCAATCATTAAATACTAAACTTTTCATTAATAGCATTGATGCAAATAAATTAATCTCGAATAAAGTACTCATTATTTCAACATAAGTAGGTTTGAATGATAACAAATTCAAAAGCTATTGATTGCTAATTCAATAAGTAATCTTTCATATTCTCACATGAATTTAAGACTCAAATAAGTCTTTTATACGTTTGAAGTTTAGAGAAATAGTTAAGAATAATTGAATTCATAAATAAAATGCTTAAATTAGAAGGAATTTTCAAGAAAATTGACTCAATTATTGAGAAATGCATAAAATATCGCTTAATTATAAATGATTATACTTTGGTGGTTATGCTTTGTATATAATTAATGTTAATCATACATAAGCAAGGGGTGAGTTCGGTAGGGGTTTATACAAGATTTTTGGAAAATATTTTTAGTTTTCATCTTTTAAAATGAGACACAGATTAGGTGAACTTCAGTTACAAATATTTATTGCTAATTTGAAATTCTATTTGTGAGCTGTTGTTTTCAATATTTATATAATAACATCACCTGTACTTTTGCCCATTCAGATCAGCACTTACTTAACTCAACTATATATATATATATCAATTACTCATTCATTGCAATCAACAAATAACTTAACAAATAAATTATTAATGGATTCGAGTTTTTATTAACGTTATTTCAGTAATGCATTAGAATAATTTTGTTTAATACAAACTCAGAATATTCGCGATTTGTTTTAAAAACTGAAGGTATAATGATTTATATTCTCAATATTAGAGATTTCAATTGGGAAACTCATGTGACTCTTAATTGTCAATTTATAACCTAAAACTGTTTCAAGTTTTTGAGGCAAAAAACACTTAAGTTTGAAAAGTTTGAAAATTGTCTTTTAAAATAATGTTTTATTACAAGCTAATGCAGCATTCAATAAAAATATTTGTTAAAGATTTCTGGAACTTTTTCCTCTAAAATGGTTATTTTTCACAAAAGTAATTCATTTGACATATCATTTACCTCTCAATACTATATATGAAATTTTCTGGTAATAGATTCTATTCTGTTGTCTTCAATATCTTTTCAATTTAAATTGAATTCAATTTGATTACTCGAATCTATTTTGATGTCTTTAATTATTTTTCTTAAAACTTTTCATAATCTATGGTTTTTTCAATACTGGTATGACATAAAACTAAAATATTTGTATTTATTAAACTTTGTGTGAGAACAGAAATCTCACTCAAACGAGTAAGTGTTTGACTTAATTTAAAAATTAGCAAAAGATAATCAAAAAGCTAGTCTTCAAAGTTTCATCGAATTATTGTTTTTGAATTTGCGTTTTTGTTCTCATAATTGTACAAAAGTTGAATTTAATAACATGTAATTGGATTCAACAGTAATAGTGATATGACTTGATAGCCTTGTATCACTTTTTATACCTTTATTACTATTCATTATACACTAAATCAATATTGAAAGACATGATTGAATTTTTCTATATATTAAAAGATAGAATGAAAAATAGAAACAAAGCTAATATTATAATATTGCATATTATATAACGAATATTATAGAACGAAATAAGAAACATATTGCTTGCAGATATATTTTTATTTGTTTGAGTGGCATCGTTCGCATCGTTCTCATCGTTCTCATCGTTTTCGTTATTTTACAAAACAATTTGGTGACCAAATTTACATTTCAATGTAAATTCAATACAATATAATAACAAAAGCAAATCACAAATACGACAACATTTTCTAAGAGATTCCAAATAAAGCTATAAAACTTTTTCCTTTTACTTAATGTAAGAAAAGGAAAAGTGAAAGAAAACAATAAGTAAAAAGTTTGGTGGCGTAGCCTTTACTCAATCATTATATAAGTTTTGGTGCAGTAAATGGATAAATAAAGTGAACCAAATAAAGTGATTTTATCTGAAGAGAAATATATTGTGTCATTTAGTATTATTGAACTTTACAAAATGCTATTCAATTTTACTGATAGTTTTGTGTCTCTTATTGTACGCCACCATTTGAAATAGCATTTTGTATTTGGTTGAAAAAGGAATCGAAAGCAACAAAAAGTATTGTAGTTTATTTTGAAGACACTCTTTTAGGTTGTATACTATTTAAGTATTTGAGAGGAAAAACAAATAAGTAACAAAGCATAAGAGGATGAGATCATTTTGAGAATAAATTCATATTTTATTTTGTAGAGTAAAAATTTTCAAATAGAATAGTTGTTTCTGTTATATTGCATTCAAATTCAGGATTTGCTTTACAATTCATTCAATTATTTTTTATAGAATAGGGTAAATAAGTTAAGGGAAAGGTTTCTTTAATAGCATTATAAGCCTAAAAGAAACATTTGCCTCAACTCAAGTACCAATAGTAGTGTCTGCGCCGAAACCAGAAAAGGAAAAGCCACAGAACATAACGTTAACTTATTGATTACTGATACTACTTAAGTCGAATTCTCTTTATGGGCAACAATCTCACAATTTTGTCTAATAGTCTAATCTTTTTGTAAAGAGGAATAAACGATTGCCATTCGGATAGTTTAACATTTTCTTAATCGGTCTCAAAATTAAAGTTTACTTCTTTTATAAATTTATCACTTCGTTATTATTATTTAATTTGAGATTAACAGAAACTCCAATACTTTTTAATTAAAAATTTTTTCAAAAATTTTTAGTTGAAAAAAGTTAAACAGTAATTTCATTTCTTCATTGGTAGTTAAAAAGAGAAATTCAAATTATAACCATAAAAGTTGTATTAATGAGTATTTTAAAGCATAGGACTTATTGCTATGTTTATTACTCACATTAGATTTAAATGTGTACTAAAATCATACAATAGTATTAGCCGTGAGTTTCATTCTTTCTTTTTAATATCTTCTTCTCTTTATTATAAATATCTCAAAGAAAAAGATTATATTTGGGATCGAATTTTAAGAAACAATAAAAAAGAGAAAATAAATTCAAGTCAAATGGATAAAGAAAAAGAATGTGTTATAGGACCGAATAGTGGGAATAGAAAAGAGGGGAAAATAGTAAAACAGTACATTTCGGTGGCATCGACAACATTTAGCTCCTGGTTTGCTGTCAGTGACATGCAATGCAATGTAAGTCACAAGAGAAGAAAGAAGCATACAATCTAAACACAACAGGAGCTCTTCAGTGCACACTTACTAAATCGATATTGCTTTGCTTCTGGTAAGATAGAGAGCAATTCAGAGCATTGCACACAATATTAGGGCAACACTGAACTCAATGTTGACGAAAGAGAATTGAAGAGAGAGATCAGAGAGAAATTGAGAGACGAGACAATATCGCGCTCAGAGTATAGCATATGAGAGAAAAATGAAAGAGAGCCACATATAATAAAAAGGAATGCCATGAAAGAGAAGTAGAGAAAAGGTTACCGAACACATTGTCACTGTTAGAATGGATAACAGAGCTCTAATAATAAAGATATTGCTAAGAAACCAACTCAACAATACTTATTTCCATTTTCCCGTACACTTGTATTAATACTTTATCTAACTTTCTTTCCTTTTATACTCTTTTCAACATTATTTATAACATTGTCTCTCAGATTAAATTGAAGTCAACAAACATTTTCAAAATACTCTAAAAGTTTTGCAAGTTTTGTTCTCTCAGTATTTTGAATCTTATTATTTGAAACTAAATGGATTTCAATGAATATTCTGAGAATTTGTTAAATAACATATAAATAATGATAGTTTGAATATTATTTTGCTTACTTGTGTTTCTGTAACATTTAACAGCTTTGCCATTTCCGCTCTTTCACTGGAAGACAAATACTTCTTAATTTCAAATTGTTTCTCAAGTTCGAAAATTTGTCGACCCGTGAATGTAGTTCTTGCTTTCTTTTTCTTCGATTTTTCATTAATAGTTGTTCCCGAATCAGATGCACCATTATTGTCACCATTGGCCGATCCGGTCGAGTCACCAGATGATGGCGAGTCTCCTATGCTATTGCCATTACATGCATTAGAATTAATTATTTTCTTCAATGTCTTGTTTGGAGTATTTGTTGCTGTTTCTAATGTTGATTTTGTTGAAATAGTTTCTTTTGATGATGAATTGATTGATGAATCTTTCTTTCTCTTAACCCCTTTACTTGTGTTCAGTCCTTTTTTTGATGTTTTATTATTGCTATCGTTCGACGAATCTGTATGAAGAAAAATTAGTTCTTTATATTATGTTACATTTTATAAGGTTTTAAGTGTCTGAAAAAATAATTTCGACTACTTTATAGCCATGAACTCAAAGTTAAACATTGAACAATATTCTGCAAACCCTATGTAAAAGATAATGTTAGACTAGACTCAATCAAAATACCATTAAGGGTTGTGTGTAATGGTGTTAAAGTCATAGAGACTCAGATGTTAATGGCTTATGATTCTAAAACGTTGCTCATATTCCCAAACAATTTGCTATATTATCGAATAAATGATTGCAAAAACGATCTGATATGAATAGGATTGCATACATTATTATCATTTCATACTTTGTTCACCAAATCATGCAGAGATCCGCTTTGTATTGTTTTGACTCCCTTTTCACTGACTATAGTCTAGACTAATTCAAAAATTAAATCATCATTTGTATGCTATCATATTTTTAAAATAGATCAATGCTTTTGATGAATTGATTGTGTCGTTAGTATATTCCATATGACATCAAACTAAATACTCATATGAGACAAATTCTGATTTTGAATTTGATTTTCGAATTTTTACACTATCGGAAATTGCAAAGCTTGAGCATCACAACAGTTGCTTTGTATAATTGATGAATCAAATGCTGCCAAATATCAAATGAGAACAATTTCAAACAAATAAATAAAAATATTTGGCGATTCTTACTTAAGGCCAGAAATACCCTTTACTTTAACTAGAGGGTCATTAGAAGAGAAAATAGTAGAAAATTTAATTTTCAAACTAGATTTTATCAAAATTAACTTTCACTTTACAGAATTCTCGAATAAAATTTTGAAACAACTTGTATTCTGAATGTTTTGGAAGGTCATTAAAATCTGTGACTGACCTGCAGGTCATTAAAATCTGTGAGTGACCTGCAGGTCATTAATTGTAGGTCACAGGTTTAGTTCGAGCTAAACTTAAATGAAAATTTGCCTTAAATTTAAGTAAAAGAATGAACTAAAAATACTATTGACATAACTTCGTATATGCTTTTCATGCTTTTCTGTATTTTGTCGAATTGTGCTTTTAATCTCATCATTCAAAAAATAAAAAAAACTCCAGCTTTGTTATTACTCGACTTCAGTCAGACAAGATTCAGTGCTTTTTTGAGACTGAATCATAAAACTGGTCGCATTTGAGCATAAACCTAATATGTTATCTTTTCCTTAAAACTGATTTCACTTTTATCCAAAATCAAGCACATGAAAAAGCAGACATAAATAGCATTTACAGAGCAATACGACTTTCTTGACACCCAATTGCATACTAAATTGTCGCTCATAACGGACAAAACCATTCATAAGACTAATGTTAGCAATTCTAACGCATTCCTCTCCCCCTTCTCTCTCTCTCTCTCTCTCTCTCTCTCTCTCTCTCTCTCTCTCTCTCTCTCTCTCTCTCCTCATTCATGCATACATTTTCTCCCTTCAACTATTAATTCTTTATATATTGTACAACTTTTAACATAGAAATAGCTTCAGATGAAAACACAAACTCAGAAGTTTTAGAAAGTTGTGAAAACACTACTTCAAAGTAAAAGTTTTACTTCTGGTCAGTGATGGCGCTATTAGAGGACAGAGTAGTCAATTGCGGTGGTCTAAACTCATTGTCAAGTAAATATGCTTTTATCAATTCTAAACGGATGCGTATCAAATTAAAAACATTATATTATATTTTGAGTCTAATTAATGCTATAATAGAGACCAAAATTTTTATAAAGGCTTTAGACCCGCGAACACCGAATATGGAATTCCTTTCAGACCAGCCCTGGAGTGAGTAAATTCTGCCTCGTTTTTAAATCCAACTTAAATCTGACTTTTTTTTCTAAAAGTACAAAATATATTAAATCTTGACATTAGTTAAATGCTTGGTTACTTTTTTTTAAAAATCACTGGCTATTAATTATTCTCATTCATAAATTGAAAATAGAATTTAATTAAATAAAATATTCTCAATATTTCATTCTCACTAATCATTTAGAAAAACAAAAGTAAATCTTAATTGAGTAAATTTCTAATTAATTGAAAGAATTTATAGTCATATAGTTATGATATATTCTGATTCATTTACAATATTTCAAAATGTTCAGCTCATAAGGAAAAATGAATTGTTTAGGCCTGAAATGATTTTTTAAAAGCTTAAAAACAAAATTCTTTTTCAAATGACAAGTTAAATGCAAATGTGGAGCGAAAAAGAAATTTAGCATTAAAAAAGTACTTTAGAGTTTTGAAAAGAACATTTTTTACATAGAGTTAGCTTTGCTTTTGTAATTAAAGAGTTATAAACACATGTCAAAGTAATGTTGAAGAGAAAGAATGCATTTGAGTGTTGGTATCATTGGAAACATTTTCGTTTTAAGCAACAACTGACTATTTACAATGTAATGCAAATGTAAAGCAGCAAAGCTTCACAGTTTAGCATTTTAATGCACTGGTGACTTACTGTAAATGATGATGTGAAGTGCGGTCTCTAAAAATAAATATCACACAAACTTAGGAACAAAAGAAGAGGAGAAAATGTTAGGAAACGCAAAACACTATTTCTATATAATAGTAGAATATATAGAATATAGTGGAGAAGGCATTGAAATAAGCTTAAAGTATAGCTAAAATATGAGACAGAAAACTATTAAGTGAAACAACTGCTTCTTCTTATTATTTCGGCTGTAAATTGCAAAATATTCTACATTAAAATCATGCACATATAGAATCGCCACTTAAATGTACAGAACATTATATGAGCATTACTGACATACTGTGCATATACTTAATCTATTTTTCTCTCTTCAACCAATTTATTATAATATGTCTCTCATTGAGCTTTAAAACATTCTTCTTTCACGTTAGAGATCATTTAATTTTGATTTTTTATTATTTTTATTCAATGTACTCAAAGTGAGAGACAGCTATTTAAATAAAGTAAACTATAATGAGGAGTACAGCTTAACATGGTATACATTAACATTATTGTTGTGCTACTACAATGTTAAATAGAGTGCAGTGGAGCATTCACAAATGCATTGCTTCTAATTCAATCTCAAATAGAAATGTTCTGCTTTATAACGATGAGTGTGTGTATTGTGAGTGCGTATGTGTGTGAATGCGTGAGTGTATATATGCGTGAGAGGGAGAGAGAGATTTCTAAACGCTATATAAAAGTTGTCGGCATTTGATTCCGAGCACGTAAGAGAACGCATGTAAGCAAAGGCAAAATTTCTAAGATTGGGTCTGTATTCGCATCGATTAACAGTTTTAACTAGAAGTAAAAGAATCATGTGATAAGAGAATCTTCAGAATCTCATCTCATGTGTCAATTTTTAGGAAATTCAATTGCTTCGCATAACTTTTCGCTGCAGTGACTAAATTGAGAGAAAATAAAGGCGAGTCATGAATTTGAAAATGTATGACAAAAGGTGTGTGAAGTTATAAACTCCTCACGGTCTTTATGTGATGTTTCACTAGGCTTTTAATTAAGTGGGCGCCTGAAAACCGGTTCATTTCTTTCTAAATTTTTATATTAACTTTCCATAATTTTTTATTATATTGCATTGTGAGGGAGTTTGCATTTAATTCCTAGCTATCGATAAAAAGTTTGGTTTTCACACAATACATAAATTTATTTAAAAGAAAATTTAATGGTATAATAATTAGTTTGCAATAAAAATCAACTAAAAACTTGATTATATAAAAGTCATATTAACTTAAGTATCAAACACATAGTGTAACCGCCCTTTTATATTTGCCATTGAAAATGCGTCATCAACAGAATATTGGTGTCTGAAATGGGGAAACAGAGCTAATTCATGCCTTCAAATTTCATTCATGCAATTGAGAGATACTTATCAGATGCTCACTTTCCCTCTTGCCTGCACTTTGAAGGAAACCCAATACAAGACCCCAAATCTGGATCAACTAAAACTTCGACATTCTCTATACTCTAAATTATTAACAAAATAAACATTTTGAAGGGAAGCCAACAGACGCCTTTATACCAGCATATATTTCTCGGCTTATTGATAGCATATTGATAGCTTTTGCTGAACCTCATTAATATAAAGCAGGAAATATGGGTTGGATTTCGCACTATTCACAATCATTTAACATATTATATAGCCTTCGCTTTTATAATTATTACTTGTAGAGTCTTAAAAGCTTTTCTCATTCTTATCTCAAGTGTTATGTAAGAATAAATTAAATCAAACTATTTCTATTATAATACAAATTATTGTCTTTTAAAAATACAAAATTCATTTTAGTCAAAAAATAATAATACCTTTATTTTTTAAGTTACTACTCATTTCGCAAAAAATATTCATTTATTTATTTTTTTTTTGAAAAAGTAATTTTATTAATAGGATATTTTATTGCATTGAATAGCTTTATAGCAAAACAACAATGACAAGGCTTTGCAAGTTTGAAGTTTAGAGACAATCATCTTATTATTTGTGAGATGCAATTTAGTGAGAAAATTGCACCAAAAGAATACTTAGCAGAGAAAAGGCAATAATACAATCATTGTATTTCAGTGTATTTTACAAGTGGGATATAATCTGATTGTAACTTCATATATAAATTTAATACTTGAGTGTGCAATGCATTGAATTAAATATAGACAAAAACATTTACGAAATTTACTCAAGTATTTGAGATCACAAGAAAATAAAAAGCAAGAAAGACTTTTCGAGACTTTATCGAAAATAAAAACCTATTACTTTATACGATTTGATAGTTTTGTAGAGTTTGTTTTGCTTGAATTGTATGTTTAGTAATGTGAGGACAAGAAAATAGAAATAATTTGAAGCGAGAAAATAAAAATAAGGGCAGATAAGAAAGCAAGTGAATGACTATCATTCTATCTGATGCTTTACTTTTGATATAAATTTGATTGAATGAAGAGATGAGCTCAATGTAATGTGTGGCCCAATTCTGTATTTTCATAACTCAATATCACTATTGGCAACATAGGCTTCACTCCCATTGAAAGTTTCCTTTCTATGCTGACTAAATGTCTCATTGATGCAGCAAATCATTTGAAGCATTAAAGGGAAGCGCAAAACTGACATATTAATGGTCTATAAATGGCATGAATAATTCGCCAGGCATTGGGCGGAGGATCCAAATGAAGGTTGAAGGCTATACAGGCTTTCTAGAAGAATAGGATAGAATACTCTTATAATGAAAGAGAGAAGGAGAAGAATGAGTGTAGAGATGCTTATGACGATTAATGTAATAGAGTATATAAGTGAAGCTATGGCCCTATCATACAGCATAATAAACGTTACACAGCGTGTTGCCTTATATATGTGCCTACACTTGCCTTATACTCGCCTCTGTCTTGCCAAACATTATTAGCCATTTCACTATCCTGTAAGTTAGCATTAAATGTAGTTCAGGAGTCCTATGGAGTCAACTATCATATTATACTATGAGCTATGATTGTGGCAATACTTGCGACACTGGCTAAGAATCTCATCTCTAATCCCTGCTTCCAATGATGGACACTATAAACAGAACTTCACTGATTGCCTGCCATTTAACCGAATAAAAATGAAAGTTGGCGAACACATCTGCGAGTATTGGCAAATACTGTAAATGACATTAAATTAGACACGCAATGCCATTATGCAAAGCAAAACAATCGCAGACAAACCTAACATATTCAATGCTCACTTTTATCATTACTTATTTCCGATTCACGATAGACTAGAGTTAGCTCTAAACTAATATAATTAACTTCACAAGATTTTTGCCGTAATTTTGCATAAATTGGGTCAAGAATTTTGAATAGTCAATAGAGATTCATATTTTTTAATTTAAATAATGCCAGATTGTCCTGATTTAATTGAAATGACAAGTAATAATTTATGCAGTTTTGTAATAATAAGTATTTATCATAACCAATGAAAAAGAAATATCCATATAATTAACTTATGAATCGCTTAGCATTAAAGTAATCTTTAATTAATTACTGTTTTAACGATTTAAACGTTAAAACTTCAATAATGAACGAATGAAATGTTGGATCAACTAATTATTTGTAGACTTAAAACATTGATTAATTACTTCTCAATTTAAATCAAATCAAAAATTACTCTGAAAGTAAATTTAAAACTTTTTATTCTTAAACTTCTTGAATAACTTAATATGAGCGACACATTGTCTCACCCAATGTTAGGATTTTTATTATCTAACATTATATGAATATAAACTGTATATCATTGATCATACGATCTATTTTGAATCAATTATTTTACAACATCAACAAAATTCAACATTTTGGAGAAACATTCAAAAGACACGTTTTGTTTGCAATTCTGAAAACTAATCGGAAATAAAATTATCGGCAATCGATTGAATCTTTTGCTGAATTGATTTAGAAGTTGATTTATCTTTTTATGAAATCAATAGCCATTAAAAGCTATGAATTGTTTTTAAATTTGAGTATACGGTAGTTATATTACAGTAAGTTATATATTTTGATTGTGTTGACGAGGAGTCAAACTTGTCATGAGCTGTCGAGCCGTGCGTTTAACTCAAAGATCTATTGATATTTGTAACTGTTGTAAACTTATAGCTCACAGAAGGAAAAACTTGCCGTTTGTTCTTTTGTGCAATCGATTACAATGTGTTGCCTCACGTTTACAGTATAACTACTTTTAAATGATATCTTCTATTTTGATCGTTTAACTTATTTTTAAGTTGTTAAACAAAATGTTGGTATAAAAAGAATCAATTAAGAGTTGAATAATTCAAAGAAGAAGTTCAAAAATCTTTAGTAAACATTTAAAAATATTTGTACTTATACTGTATGTCAAATAAAATTAACAAAATTGAAGGGTTTAAAAATTAATTATTCATTAATTGCTCGTTTAGTTGTGACGAAAGTTTGAGTCGCATATTAACAACAAAATTATACAGAACTAATTGCTAATTAAATGATTTATAAATAGCGCAAAACTCCCACTCAAACCGCACCATAACTTTTTTCTATTATAATCTACTAATAAAAGTTTTCTTCGATATAACATAAGTTGAGCAAAAATTTACATCAATGGTAGTAAAAGCGATGCAACAACAAAGAGTATTACTGATAGGGGAATACAAGAAGCTCACAATCTTGTTATAATGCGATACCGAAGCAATAACAGTGCACTACATTTGTATGGCTAATCCATTACGTTAGTGCAATCGATGCCAGTCATTAGTCAGAAGCCTAATTGGTTACATAATATTTCCTCTTTTTCAATGCATATGGATCTCTCTCTCTCTCTCTCTCTCTCTCTCTCTCTCTCTCTCTCTCTCTCTCTCTCTCTCCACTTTTCAGTCTATCCTCTCATTCATTTTGTTCACTCTAAAGCTCTTTCTAATAGGTAAAAGTATACGCAGAGTGTATGAGTCATGACAATGATGGTTAGTATAATATAGAATGAGCCCATTCTCAATTCATTTCAGTGTGTAAAATGACCTCTAATGTATCTATGAAGCTAAATAAGTACTTTGTTGTTGTGGATATTCACTAACTCTCCGATTGTTTGTTATTTTGTTCCCAACTCAAAAGTCTGCTGCACTCATAAATGAGAGACTTTTTATTAACCTTTTCAATAAAATGTTATGCTTTAAATCAAAGTAATGATGAGTAAAATTTATTTGATTAAAAATCTCAATAAATTAAGAAATCAAATCTGAATAAAAGCACAAGAATCGAAAAGCTATTAACAAGTTCTAGTTCATACTTAATAGGTTTATTCAAATAATTTTCATTGAATAATCAATAATAATAATAAATTATCTGAAACTACATGAAATTGAAATTGGTTTAGGTGTGAACTGAATTCATGAATTGACTAAAAAGAGTGATTGTTAGTATTGTATAGTATTGTTAGTCAGTAAGCTATTCGTGGCCCTGATTCAGCAGCAATTGTCATTTGGATTAAAATGAGCCCTGACAGCAATGGCAGCTTAACAAACACCAGGCAAAGGCAGAGTGAATATATAAAACCTCAATAACCTTAATGTTTGATATCAAGTAAAGAGAAAGTCTGGTCTGCATTGAATTCTTTCCATCGAAGCTCAACGCAAACGTTAGTATTGTATTGAGAGGGATGATCAATGAGCGAAAAGAGGCAAGTTTTGCGATTAAACATTGCATGGGGTACTCATTGTGACACACGATTCACCATAACTTTGAGGAAAAGCTCATTTTCAAATCAGAATCAATGCGTGTGTGCATAATAAGTAGTGTGTTGTGTAACAAAAGCTCATTGCGGGAGACATTATACTGATTCCAATTGCTTTAAATTAGAATTACATTCAAATAAAAATAATTATTAATTTAGGCTAAATTCGGAAAACAAAACAAAAATAAGTCAGAGTTTTGGCGCAACACATTTGAGAAGATATTAAAGAAAAAGAGAATCTTTATTATGAGCCCTAATGGATGTGTAAGAGAAAGCAAGTAAAAAAGATCACGATTCACATCTCTTCTACTATAGCAATAGCAATGATTCACATCTTAGACAGACTGAATTTTCTCTCTTTTGAACAAACACACAGACACATACACACACATCTCATCCATAATATGCTCTGAATGTGCTCTACTTGTGCTCTACTTGTGTTAAGATGAATGATAGCAAACCCAAAAGTAAAGGAAAGCAAAAGTAAAGAGCATAAGCAATGGTGAAACGCTTCCATCACGACTAGATTCTAACCGGAACCCTAAGAGATCTCTTCGTGCAATACAAAACTACATTATTTCTCTTTCTCACTCTTAGACATTTCAAACCATCAGCAAATTTCATAGAAAAAACACTCTTCGCTACCAATAGAATACAAACATCTTTCGATTTCTTACAATTCTATCACTTATTAACAAAGTTTGACTCTTCTATTTCTATGAATAGAACTCTATTGGGATTAATGTATTCATCGAATAAATAGAATTAACTTATATTTTGTTTGAAATTCAATCAAGAAGTTTGAATAAAATGTCATCTATTTATTAAGTAATAGAAATCATAAGTAGAATGTATTAAGTTATATATAGAATGTATGTATTTGAGCACCTATTGGGTGATGTATATAAAGCTTGCAATCTCTTTGCTTGCTTTCATTCATTTCCCATAGGAATCACTTTCCCTCAGCTATTATGTAATGATTCTGTTGCATCATTTGTTCCTCAGTTGATATTATTTTCGCCGATAAAGATATTTGAGGCGTATGTAATATTACATTCATGTTGACTACGCTTGTTTGACTGCTCAACACTTAATTGGATACATTTTAACTTTGCTTTTCTCGCTAAACATTCTTAACTATTCAGCTATTCAAATAGTTTACCATAATTTGGCACTCAATTCAAACAAGCGATTAACTTTTCAAAAATGTTTAACTAAATGAATGAATCATAAATAGCTCAAAATTTAAAACTTATAGTTTAGAAGAACACTATGTGAACAATGACTTTAATGAACTAAAAGCAATAAATGGCAAATATTGGGTAAATAATACTATTCAGACAATATTAGTGGTGATAATACTCAATACTCGTATAATGTTTTCTTAGTTTAGTGAATGTGTTGTGTAGAGCGCAATGCAGTATCACATAAACTAAAGCGTCGAATACATTGCTGACTCGTTTTTGACGTATTCGCTGATATTTCACATTTCGCATATATTCTCCCGTCTATTCTCTAGTTGATTATCTGCGGCGAAGGCACTTAACGGGAAGCTTGTTTGCACTGTGGCATAGAATGCATAGAAAGCTATTGAGCTTAAAAGAGGGACAACTAAATAGTGTATAAGTAGTAGAGACTCATATTGAAATTGCACAGATGGGCGTTATACCAAACTGTCCGCCTTTTCCTAAATTGAAGGTTCGAATACTCTGAACACTAAGCAATATATACAGAGAAGTCCTGCTGAAGTTTTTGCTAAGGCTTCAAAACATCATATCAGAGTCGCTGTGTTTTATGCTTGATTACATACAGCCTTGTTTTTCTTTCTGAACGCTTTTAAAAAATTGTGGGCAGTATTGCAGAAATATCTCATATATATACAACATATACAATAGATATACTCATATATTGTACTGTATATATAATATTATTATATACAGTACACCCTTATATAATATATTGAGAGTTATAATAAAATAGACTAAAAGAGTGTATGCATAGTAGAGGCACAATGTTTTAATGTGAAACAATTGTCCGTCAGACCTAAGCCCTAAAAGTATAAAAGCTTGGAATAGGCAATCAATACAGTGAACCTTTTCACAAATGGTTATGCTATCAAAGCATCAAAGCTTCGTTTAATAGTTGGCATAGTTTGTAGAGTAGAGAATACAGTATAGTTGGTAGCAAATAAATGTATAGCACTCTCGCTCTAACGTTTATACAGTATAGTATGTGCAACCCTGAAACCTATTACTGGTAGAAGGATGGGTGCATTAATGAAGTAGAATGGGATAGAATCCGATAGAATGTTATACTACTAGAATCACTAGAATGGCAACATTGCCTTTGCAGAGCTTCCTTTTTGCTTCAAAATAAATTCTCAATTTTTCTTTTACTCTCTTAAAAGGGAGGAAGGAATCACGCAAAGCAACCCATTCCACTGTTGAGTAAAGAGTGCGCTAACAATTAAATACATTACTCAATACAATCTAAAAGTTGCTTTTCATGGTTAACTCAATGTATTACTAACTAAACTAAATTGTAATTAAAGTTACACCAACTTTGATATTTTATAGCTTCTGTTAAAACACTTAACGGCTATGAAAAGCTCTCAATTATAGCAAAATTGTAAAAATAAATTTATTGACTTACTCTTTGGTTTCTTAGGATTCTTCGTCAATGAAATCGGTGAATGAGTCTGTGATTTGTCAATGCCTGGCTCTGAATGAAATGAATAGCATGTTGAAGAATCGTCTTCTTGTGGACTATATGATAGTGATTGCGGTGGTATTAATAAATTTGATTTACTTTGTTGTTTATGTTGACTCTGAGGTGAGTATGAAATAGATTTTTGATTAATTTCTGGAGAGGAGTGATTGAATGTTTTGAATGAAGGTGTTGTCAAATTGGAGGAATGATTATAAGAGGAATGATTAACTGGCTCGAAGCTTCTTCGATTATCATTACATGATAAATTAAGCGGTTGATCGCATTGACTCACATTAATGTTATCGCATGACTTTATTTCGATGTCTAATAGCTTTTGTGTATCGCAAACGTTTATCGATTCTTTAACCTTTAAACTTTTATTCGAGTGATGGTTATGGCGATGAGTTTTTAAACCTCCGTTCACCTGAAATACGTTTTCAAGCATTCAATTTAATCGCATTTCAACTATGGCTAAGAGATTAAAACTTCTTCTTTACAGAATGCTAGAAATTCTTAACAGCTGTTCGTTAGGACCTCAGGGCTTAAAACTTAACTTTTTTCACTTTTATTATCTAACTTTTTATGTGCTTAAGTATTATTCATGGACTTATAATACTAAAAATTATTTATGTTTTTAACATATAGTATCATAATTTTTAATGGCATGCGATTTAATACTAAATCAAACATTTAATTTTACTTTTAATGAATTATTCAATATTTAATAGTTCTTCGATAGACAATAGGCTCAATGGGAGTTAATTTTATTCAATTTTATTAATATATTAAGCAATTACCTGTTTATGTGATTTGTCAGCAGAGACTGGAGTGGCAGTAACTGATGACACGCCATTGGTTTTGGATGATGTTGTTGTTGATGCAGATGATGATAAGCAGTTAAGACTGTTTTCTCTAATTCCAAGAATATCTTCGATAAGATACGAAGTTGGCTGCTTTGGAGGCTTTCCATAGACGTGTGGATGCCAGTGAGTGCCAAATATTGAATTGTTTAATGTATAATTCAAATCATTACTAGTAATGTTTGTATTGGTAATACAATTGCTAACACTGGCATTCCCTTCCTGTTGCTGCATATTTGATGATTATAATGATGAGCGAAAAATAGTAGAATAAATTCTGAGTCAAATTTGAGAGAAGATAATAAATGATCACTTTTGGCACAGAACTACTTTTAACTCTGAAGCAATTATCTTTTGAGTAAAGTAGGAACAAAATAGTTGACTCTCTCCCTCTCTTTCACTCTTTCTATGATTGAAAAGCACACAACATTAGCAATGAATTTCTACTATGCTTTTAGCTATAGCTATAGCATTACACCGAAGCACTTACGAGTTAGCATTAGCACCAGATTCTATGTGTGTCTATATGTGAGTTTATGCACTAAATGCCAGACTATATATACGAGTGTGTGTCAGAGTGTGTGTATCTCAATGAGAGAGTAAAGTTAGAGTTTGCTGTGGATAGTGATGTACTGATATTCTGGCAGTCACTGCAACTTATAACAAGTGAAGCTTTTATACTCGAGTTGGAGGCACTCACTACTGATGGCAACCGTTTTAGAGATGGCAGAAACCGTCGGAGTAAATCGATAAGAAAGCGGTTACACTTTAGATATGTGCACACTTTATATCCATCTATTATAATAGCCCCAAAACGTGGCTCAAACACAATATATGCTCTCTATAATAAGCATCTCAGATCTCAACTTTCTCAGATGGCAGTTGTGGTTGAATATAAGCGATTCTTAATTAGTGCAATCATGTATTGTCGACAAACCACTACTTATCTCTCTTTCATTATTATTATTAATCATCTTTTTTAAGTCGTTCGCTAGAAATCTAGTTTTATTCTCATTTTATCAAATATCGCAACAATTTGTTAATAACAAACTCTTTTAAGGTGTAATAATCCTTACGACTTGAATCTGCTTTTTGTAATAGTTGTCAAACTAGAAAAACAAGATATAGAAACATCATCAAAACAGATCAATTTACACTTGACATCAAACTAAAACAATAGCAAATACGAAACATAAATGTTGGAAACTTAGAAATATTTGTTTAGGAAAAGTTGTGAATCTGAGTCTTGAGATGTAAAACATAACAGTTTAAACGAATCAAATCTTAACTTGTCTTTAATCACCGCTTCAAATAATTACTAAATAAGTAAGAGTTAGCTTATAAGTTGGCAACTGTTAAGTTAAGAGGCAATTGGGAAGAGTCTATTTCTAATGACAACAGAAGAGAGACGATTAAAATAAAAGAAAAATGTGACAGCAGTGCAGTGTTAAACATATTAGAGCATCGCTGAGCAAAAAATCTTTCTACACTTTCATATTATCCGGTCTTCACTTAAAATAAAAGTTCATCAATAAATGAAAGAATATATGTTGAGTCAAATTACTGAACATATCAAACTTTTTTAGTTTGATGTGATATAAAACGTCTACACTTCATAAAAAGCCGATTTAAAGCTCTAATTAATAGATGAAAAATAATTTATAAACTTTTTTCATATATAATTATACGATTAACTCTTACTTATTTTATAAGTATAACATTTCATATCAAATTCATAACGATAGGTAAAATCGATATATTCTAACTCTTTATTATCATGCGTAGACATTACTCTTTCATTTAATGACAATATACAGTGAAGAGAGAGAGAGAGAGAGAGAGAGAGAGAGAGAGAGAGAGAGAGAGAGATCGACTATATTATATGAGTTGAAGTTTCATGAGTGCGAGCGTTGCAAAAATTAAGCATTAGTTGAGTTAAACATTAACTTAGAATATAGCTATAGCTCACTATAGAGTATAGCAGATAATAAAGTAAAGCTAACTTCAATACATATATTCTTACTATAGAGGAATAGCCGAAGCACTTATAGAGAGCCATACAAAGTGTGCTTAAGGCACACATACAGTATACACAAATATATATGTTATATATATTGCGTTCAGAGCACTAAACACTAGACACAGTTATACTGTATGCACATTTCTCTCACTTTCTCTTAGAGCGGAATTAACGCATTTGAAAGCCGCACAAAATAGTACAGAAGAGCAGAGCAAAGCACAGCTGCAATAACGTAGACATTGAACGGTATGAGCACTACTCGGCCAAAGTTATAATGTTACAGCATTACAACATTACAGCATCACTACAAGTGGAGGAGGTTTCCAATAAAGGCATATTCGAGAGAATGCATTGCGAACACATGCGAACAGGAAGACTGCGATATGAAACTAAAAGACTGGGCTAGACTGGGAAACAGCTACATAAACATTTTAACAAAACTAAACTACTCGTAAAGCAAATCTAACCAGAAATAAATAGACAGCAAAGAGAATAAAGTACTCAAATCTGTCCAAAAAGTCACTTTACACTTACCGGTGAAAGTTTTTCTTTTTGCGATTTAGGACTACTTTTAGCTCAAACTGTAGAAAAACGTTTAAAAAGTTTAATTGACAAAATCTGGCACTAATTCATGACCGCTTTTTCACTTGTGGCTAAAATGATTAATCGCTTCTATGAATATCAATAATCATATAAGTTATGCCATAAATAACAGTTTATATATTTTTGTCTAATATATATTATAAATAAAAGTTTGTCCAAAACAGCACAAAACGTGATTTTTATCCTTCAGAATCTAACGCATTGAGTCTTCACAGTTTATGTCAGCTCTGATACTCTGCTAAAGCGAAAACTATTTCTTCTTTTATCCAATACTAACTGCATGAAAAATAAAGAGAGTAGTAGTTGTTGTTGTATTGGCAGCGCTGGTATTAAAGCCAATGCAGCGTACAGTTGATGGGTTTTACAAGCCTGATATTGCCAGTCTCTTAAGTGACTCGATTGCAAGTGGAACAGGAGCTCACTGTAAAAAAGGAGGATAATGTTTAGGAGTGGAAACGCTGCGCGCATTTCTTTGAGTTCGCTTAATGTTTAAGATGCTTCAATTGCTTAAGCTTTTTCAACGACGTCAAGCTCACTAACAAACATGTTTCAAAAAGCAAGAAGTTTACAAAATTCCATTGCCTTCATATTTGTGTAATTCACTAAACGGAAGGCTATTTTAAAATTCATACATTTTTACTTCAAAGGCATTTTGAGTCAGACTAAAACTTCAGAGTTTGAATCTTAAATTTTTGGATACAAACAAATGCAAATGAAGTACAACAAAGAATACTCATTCGCAAATATCACTAATGCTTGAGGGAAAGCGATTGAGTTGATAGCTGTCATTTATAACTTACTCGTATTAAATGTATTTCTCATTTTAGATTAATAACTAAATATCTAATCAAACAAACGGTAACTCTTTTTGTTTCATTCTTTTTGTCATTTGTTTATATCTTTTTATCATAAAACTCTTAATCCTACTCAATCATTACCTCAATGAAGTCGAAACTTGATAATCGGGAAACGATTATCTCAGAAAGAATTGAGTTGAAGAAAAGGGTAAAGATTTATATTGTCTTTAATGGAAAACAAGTAAGTCTTGGAGAAGAGTAACAATAAGTCAAATCCTGCAAATATAAGCTTATATGGAAAAGGGCTTCGTTTGAAGAGTGAGAAGAGAAAGACTTACTTGTTTGAGAATCTTTTTAAACTTAGATTTCAGAGTAAACCAGCGATAACTTGTATTTAGAATTTCGAGTGTGGTCTTCACGACCATTTGCTCTCTCCCTCTCTATTTGTTGACATTTTCAAACTATCATTATTTAAATAGTCATAAAGTCAATGCTTTTAACATAAAAGCTAATAAACTATTCATTGAATGAAACAAAATAAAAGTATTTGATTATAAATTGTATGTTTAAGAAGTGAATTAAGGAAAAGTTCAATTTATAAATTAACACTTCCTTTCTTGAGGCTCAAGAATGAGTGTGAGTTAATTACATTTTTTCATTTAAAATGCATTAATTTATGATTTGTCTCAAAATATGGGCGTCAGTATTGAGATCGGATTTAACTCCCGATCTTATGGATATTTTAAACCGAAGATAAGTCGCTAACCTTTTACCAGCCTTTGGGACACAAGTTTCACAAACTATTCTAAACATTTAGCGCACAGAAAGCTTTTATAAAGCTTTAACTCAATTGAGGGCCGAATTTCCTGAAAATGTCAAACCGTTGGCTTTAAAGATAGACTAAGAAATACATTTTATCTATGAGTTTGAGTTAAGTTATTTTGAATTCTAATGATTGAACACAACTGTTCTTTCACGTTATCCGTAGGATAGACTTCTTGTGGAAATAAACAAATATAAACGATCTGTCTTTCAAGACATGAACACAATATCATAAACTTCTTTCTCTTATCGCAAACTTCATTTGAATAGAAAATCATTCACATAATAAATATGAAAAGTTATTTATCTTAGAATTTTATCTTTAAATTTTCGTCAATATTTATTTGCATTAAAAACTAATAAAGATTTGAAATCAATATTTTATGTGAATACTAAAAGTTATCAAATACTATCAAAATTGAATCAAAAGCAACTTTCAGTTTTTAAATAACTTATAAAGATGTCAATAAAGTTTCATCAATTTTTAAGCTAATATTTATTAAAAAGCATTGAAGAAAAAAATATTGCAGTATTAATTGCTTTTGAAATGATTGCATATGTTTATCGATCAGTTCATCTATTAATAAAAGAGACTCATTATATTTGATGGAAATATATATCAAATTTATTTTAATGACTATATCAATAATGATTTTCGATTCGGCGGAAATATATTTAGTTTAATAGCACATGAGTATGGATTACAATGATGTTGAATGTGTTTAAGGTTGAATAATATTAAGTTTATGCAGATGTTTATCACTTGATATATTAATAAATACTTTCTGAATTTTAAAGTGTTTGCAAAAAATTATAAATATTTATTCTGAGTCATGAAACTATTCCATTAAATACATTGAGGAAATCCTATTAATTTGAAAACATTAATGTGTTTTATACAATACAATATGCATTATGTAATATAAGTTGTATGATATATAATAGAATACAAACTTAGTATTGAGTACAACAATACAGTGAGAGACAAACATTTGAATTTGTGAGTCCATTGAGTCCATTGAAGCAGTTGACGTTCGAGTCTAATAATAATTATAAGCTAATGCTTTCATTTTATACAGTACTGAACAAAATAGTAGATCTATCAATATCTAGAATATATGCGTGTCTGTGTCTATGCTTTCCCTCAATGTTTAAAGCATGCAAAAAGTATGAAACAATATATAATACAATATATTACACAGTATGGTATGAAAGCCTGCCGTCGTCTCCTGAATCCTAATGCATGACGAATTAAAATAGCATTCTTTCGTTAGAGGCAATATTCCACCGGCAAAAAGAGGCGATACATGTAAGCTTTTAGACCAAACAGACTGAATAATAAGTTATACAAAAATAATACCATAGAATATAGCTTCACAAGTTAGTGATGGCAACATCGGAAATCTGGCTCAATATTATATCGCCTCTATATCTACTCAACTCAGTTATACTACAGTTACAGAGTTATAGATAGTATGCGAGCATCCAATATATATAAGTTTAGATATACTATTATGTGCGCATTTAAGTGAAATAGACAGAAACAAAAAGAATAGGATCGAGGCCTAAAAACTCTACTCTAATAATATGATGAGAAGGATGA
The DNA here is from genome assembly GCA_034694065.1 of Camisia spinifer. Lineage (NCBI taxonomy): Eukaryota > Metazoa > Arthropoda > Arachnida > Sarcoptiformes > Camisiidae > Camisia > Camisia spinifer. The sequence continues at coordinate 27,757 of JAQFXV010000229.1, forward strand.
GGATTTCGACTAAAGTAAAAAGAGATAAAAAATTTTCAAAAAATAAAGCCTTTACTACACTGAGACCAATATCACTTTCAAAGCTTTGATGAAAATAAATAGTACTCTTTTACTTATACTCTTATAAACAAAAGTATTTGTCAATTCATTCAAGAAAATAAGAATCAGAAAGAATAGCAAAAATGATTAAAACAGTTTCAAATCTATATCCCTCTAATAGATTGAAGAGCTTTAATAAAATGATATCAAGCTATTATTAAAGCATATTTTAGTTAAGATTAGTTTCCTTTCAAATAGTTTTTGATTACACTGAAAGGAATGACAACAACAGCTGACGGACAGTAAATAAATTTATTCTGATAGTAATGTTGCTCAAAGCAGTCCAAAAAGCACTTAAAACAACTTTATTATAGAATAATGTAATCATAAAAAATTATAGTTTTTTATTACAAATCTCATCAAACTTAATCAAAAAATTAGAATTTTAAAACCTCAACAGATAATTGATATATGTGTTAAACATTTGATTAAACAATTTTGTCTATAGTTTATTAATGAGTTTTTTCATCAAATAATCGTGTCATTTATTAACTTTCATAATGAGTTCATAATAATTTGAATAATGAAATTATTCATATATTGATTTCTTTAATTGAACCCTCATTCACAAAATGTACGTTTTTGAAGCATTTAAATAATGAAAAGGCTTACAAAAAGTATATGAATGGACTGCTAATGAATCTGTATATAACGAAAAACACTAAACGGACAAAAACGCATTCAAAGTTTCGCTTCAAATAACTATATAGCAGATCAAGATTTAGACTTTCAAATCATATCAAATACTGAATTATTTAATTAAATAATTAAAAATTGTTAATTAAAAGAAAAAAATCAATTACTATAAAGTTTGTAAACAAAAGTTAAATAAATGATTGAGAGCTGTGTCAGTTAACACAGTTTGTCAACGCCTG